>JACEGR010000710.1:0-225294 GCA_014170235.1 Listronotus bonariensis | reverse complement strand
ATGATATATTTATTTAAAAAGATTGTTCACCAAGCAAATTTGTATAACATACTGATATTTCGCCGTAAATCCATTGCTGCTATATTTTAAACCTCAAAGTCTGAAAGGGCAACGAAATATTCTAAACTTATTTTTTTAAATAATATAGGCACGGGATTGGCTTTTGCAACGTCCAAAATTATTTTTATTTTAAAATTACACACTTTTTATTATTCTAAAATGTGCTTTTGCCCAAGTATTTTGTCTTTTTAATTATTTAGTAAAATGTGTTAAATTCTAAAAATTTGATGGTTTTGGCAACACTGCTTAATTTAGGCGACTCTAGGCGGTGCTGCCCTCATAAAAGTGTGAAGTAGTTACAAAATAAAATAGAAGATTTCTTACAATTACGTTCCAGAGACCTACTCAAAGCACGATTTTATAAAACGATATGAATGTACAGTGGCGGAGTAAAGACAAATTAGTTTTGTTAAATACCTAATTTTAACTTTAACAAGTCACAGACTTAGAGCGTTATCAGAAATAAAATTTTGGATCGTAAATATTGATTTCAGAATTACAGATTAGGGATGTGCGATTTTCATCGGTGATATCAAACCATCGATGTTAGGGAATCGATGGTCGATGTTTAACAAGCTTTTAGGTATAGCCGGCTGTTTTCTATTTAGAAGCATTTAAAATGACACAACCACAAATTTGGTGGATTGTTTTTAGGAATTTGACCGGTTTGCCGCGAAATAATAAATAGTGTGTTAGTCTCAGGTTTAAATAAGGAATCTTCCGATCTACCGATAAAATTAGTAAAAACCGCCAGATAATAACAAATTTATTTACATTTTTGGTGGTTTTTATAAACGTAAATAAAAAAACCGCTGGACGGCGGTTCGCTTCTTATAATTGAGCAAAACCGCCGGCGGTCATTTTGCCAGTGCCTAAAGAAAAATACCACAACTATTTATCTGTATTATTGTTTATATTTAAATAAAAAATTAATAACGCATGTCTACCTGGACACATAGCTTGGGATTTCATAGTAAAACATTTTCTCTTATCCAAATACAGAACGTTTTAAAACTTGATAGGTAGCTGAAATTTTAATAAAATTATCTTTTCAATTTTAGGATAACAAATAAAAATGTATTTTTTATTTGAAAGAGTGCACTTTGCGGTGGTCCCATAAAAAGAAAGTCAGGATCTCTGATTGATTAATCTAGCCTCTAGATTGATTAATGCTAAAATAATAAAGAATAAAGTTCGTTAAAAAAGGATAAGATCAGGGCGCATTCAGAATAGAGAACCTTGGGGGTAAAATTAACCCTTTTCATCGAACTAAAAGACAAGCGGGTAGCTGCAGCTCCGTGAGTATCGATTTGTTTCAGCCCCGCGTGTATCGATTATATGCTTTTGACAGATATAATGGGTTTTACAGGCGGTTAGCTGCAGCCCCGTGTGTATTGATTTATTGTAGCCCCGTGAGTATCAATTTATAAGCTTTTGACAAATTAGTGTATTCTACTAGCGGTTAGCTGCAGCCCCGTGTGTATTGATTTATTGCAGCCCTGTGAGTATCGATTTATAAGCTTTTGACCAATTAATGTATTTTAATAGCGGATAGCTGCAGCGTCGTGTGTATCGATTTGTTGCAGCCCCGCGTGTATTAATTTATTAGCTTTTGACAGATATAATGTATTCTACAAGCGTTTAGCTGCATCCCCGTGTGTGTCGACTTGTTGCAGCCCGCGTATATTGATTTAAGAGCTTTTGACAGACAATATAAAAAACCCAAGACAGAATATAAATGGGGAGTCATGGTTAGTTAATTCCTTAATTAAACCTTCATTTCTGTCAAAATCTTATAAATCAATTGACACGGGTCTGCATCTAACCCCTAAAAGAGTACTAGTAGTGTTTTTTAGTTAATAATTACCGATCTAATAGTAATAATAATAAACTAATAATAAACTAAAAAGGGAAAAATAATTATTAAAAAAAAAATTAACCGACTTTAAAAAAAAATAGTAAAACTTACTCAAAAGTTTAAAATATATAAAAAAGTCGCATAATAACATGTGCTTAACTACTCAATGTTTATTACTAAATAAACAAAAGATTTTTTCACTACCAACCTAAAATATTGCTATTATTTACTCCATTCCTCTAAAGAGATTTAATTTTTCTTACCCTAGGTAAATAATAATAATAAAAAAACCCCTAGGTAAGTACTGAGAACAATATTCATATCAAAATTGACACATGCCAAATTATTACAAAAGTAAAGCCAATCTGATTAGAAACACGCTAAGTCTACTTAATATTCCGATAAATTTTACAAATTCTTAGAAAATTACTAATACCAAAATTAAAATTGTTAATATATCAATGTTTGCAGTGAAAAAAATCTATATACATATACATACCTCGGGCGAAAATGTTATTAGCATTTTTTGATCCTGAGGCGCGTAGCACCGAAGGATATAATGTGCATACATTTTTTCGTATTTGTTTTGAAACACCCTGCATTAAACATTATTTTCTACTAATAAAAAATCTATTAGGATTTTCTTTTATTAAAAAGGTTTCTTTTTGGCAAACAGTAATTAAAATTTTAAGTAAATATTTGTCTTTTATATTTTATATAAAATAACTATTTATTAAAATTATATACTCGTACCAGTTCAAAATTACAATGGCCAATATTTGTCAATAAGTGAATTTGATACGTGCGTTTTCTGCCTAATCTCTACCTGTAAGCGTTTAACACACTAAAACTCCATTGATAGAATATAGTATGTAGCTGGCACGACGTGAAGGTATATAATTTTCTTTAATATGTTTTACACTTTTTCTTCACAATTGATTGAGGATAAATGCTTCAAAAATGAGTTGCACCCCAACATACACACATTCATTCTTACATACATATATCATTGTAAGTTAAAAAAGGCTTGTTAAAAAATTATTAGCCTTGGATAGCAGCGGTTCGTTGGATCAGTACAGATTAAAATTTGACTATTGAACTAAAATGTGGCATCAGCGCAGATAAGTCCGACCTTCACTAAAAGCATCGCGGCTGTTGATTGGGCTACGACCACCGCGGCAGCGTAGAATTGTCCGGTTAGTATCAGCTACTGCTCAATGAATCGACAACGCAAGACGCATACAAGGTTTAGAATTATTGGAAATATATCTCAGCCTTATGCTGAGAGTACGTCCTAAACTGCACGCATGCGCAGATCGCGCACTAGCTCTTTCTCTGTTACTCTGCTACAGAAAATCTATAAAGGAATTTATTTATCCTGGCGATCCTAATCAGGATAACGGGATACTGTTTGCAGTTATTACATTGTCATTGGTCCTTGATACGTGTGCAAAGTTTCAAAGAAATCGAATCGCTGGAAGTTGGTGAAAATTAAGCTTAAAGATTCCGTTACATACATACATACATACATACATACAACCCAAGCTAATAAAAGCGTGATAATTAAACAAAAATAATAAAATTAAAAATTAATTATCATTTAGGTTTTAAATTTTAAAATTTTAATCTTTTTTAGGATATTCTAGAACTGCTTAAGCCTGATTTATAGTTTCAGTAACGTAAGCCGTAAAACTTAAGACTTAAGCGTTAAGACGTAAAAAGTAAGCAGTAATAACATTTTGCTTTGGCTGTCTAATTCCTTCATCATTTTTGTACAAAAAAATAGACCTTATTTAAATCGATACCTTGGACCTTTTTTCATAAAATCGCAATCAGACATACTAGCATTTTTTATGTAATAAAAAATTTATTTCTTTGATAAAATTATTAACTTGTGGGACGGATGGGGTTTCCAAGGAAACAAATGGACCGAAGATTTTTAATTTTTCAAAAAAAAACCATTTTCATAAAAAATTTTGCTTGTAAAAAAATATGATTCACGATGAGAAAATGTTGATTGTGTATACAGGGTTCGCAAAAACTTTAAAAGCAATATTTTTCTTCAAGAGTAAACTACTTTTCATTTTTAAGCAATATCCCTTTGGAAAAATTTATTTAGAATCAAGACTGTAGTCGATAAAAACAATGGTACATTTTACTAAAGTTTATAATTTTGTGAAAATGCCTTGATCACATCCATTTACAGCTGAAAAATTCTGTTGTGTAGAAAATTGGAGAAAGCTGTGTTTGAAAAGCAAATTTAACAATAATAAAGTAATTTAAAGTGCTATTCAAAGTATTATTTTTTAAATATTTTGCTTAAAAATAAAAAATATAGGTAGTTTACTCTAGGAGAAAAATCATGTTTTTAAAGTTTTTGCATACCCTGTATACAAAATTAACATTTTCTATTCGTGAATCATATTTCTTTACAAGCAAAACTTTTTATGAAGAATGACTTTTTTTGAAAAATGAAAATTTTGGTTCATTTTTCCTCTTGTAATCCCCAGTCGGTAGAAAGGATCTGAGTTTTTGAAAGAACCTAAAGCATTCCAAGATATTTAGGCTTTTTATTGTCAAGATTTTATGCTTTTCAAAAATATCTTTTTACAGCACATATAATAAGAGTTAACATGAAATATTAAAAATACTTTTTGTTATACTTTGAACCTTTATAACCTACAATTTTTCAGCTCATTTTCTACAAACATATATATAATACTATTTACTTGATCACGAAATATTTTTTGTTGCACAAGATGAAAGTTTCAAGAAATTTTAGTGAAATTTTACTAGCAAATTTAAAATTTTCAATATTTCAATAAATTTCAGAAATTTCACTTAAATTTCATAAATTTCCGAAATTTTATTTGAAATTCCAAAATTTCAGAATAATCATTAAAATTTTAAATGAAATTTTACTTTCTTTTAAAAAGTAATTTTTTCCATCCCTAACTCCAACAAGTTAGGCCGCTAATACCATTCAGATAAATTCCGTAGTGCTTTATATGTGTAAATTAGATTTTCGTATATCAAGTTGTAAGCATAAATTTATTTAAGAACTTTTTAACTCTTGTATTTTTTTACTTTACCAACTTTAAATTAAAAGAAAATCATTATATGTCAAGATGGGAAAAATAATTTTATAAAAAATGTTACAAACTTATCCTCTACGATATAATACCCGCGGCTTCGTACGCATTAAATTTTATCTAACCAGACTTTGCTTTATGCATGTAGTCAGTTAAACCTTCCTCTTAAATCCCTCTATCTATTAAAAAAAAATGCATCAAAATCCGTTGAGTAATATCAAAGACAATTGAAGTTTCACTACACTATAATTGTCTTTGGTAATATCAATTTTAAATATAAACAATTTTTTAAACACTCTGTATATGTTTTCTTGGATAATATTATATACATAAACCTTCCTCTTGAATCACTCTATCTATTTAAAAAAAAATCGCATAAAAATTCGTTAAGTAGTTTTAAAGATCTAAGCATACATACAGACAGACCGAAAAAGGGACTTTCATTTTATACTATGTAAGGATAATAATATTATGGCATACATTAAATAATTTTAGTTTTCAAACAAAAACATATACAAATATTGTTCAGTGGTTATAGTTTTATCATTTATAAGTTATATTCGGCAATATTTACATTAGATTTATTTGGGTAGGTACATACTGTGTAGGTAGTATAAAATTAACATTAAATTAATAAATAATTTGAGACGACGCTCATAAATGTATTATGGCATCATCTTGCGGCCGTTTTGGATACTAGGTAAAACAATGGTGACATCTGTTTTCGAGGTTTCGCCCAAGCCCCAAAGGAGCAATTTCAGCGCCATACAGCGTTTTCCGCGTGTAACTACAAGATTTGACCCCAGCGCCAACTGGTGCCCATTACGAAAAAATCGGCTTTTAAGCAACGGAATTTTACTTATATGTGATGGTATTTTTACACAAAAATTTTTAAAATGCCAAAATTTCATTTACATTAATGTAATATTATTTCTGATAAGACATTTTTACACATATGACTGTGGCTACATATTACCAATGACCCAGTGTGCAATTTCACACAAATTTTTACTAGTGCACTGAAAAAAATATGTATATTTACAACGGAATTTTACTCCTTTGTGATTTTATTTTTACACAAAACATGTATAATGAGCCAAAATTTCATTTAACTGTGTAAAAATACAGTTTTATTAATGCAATATTATTTTCCAATAAGAAATTTCACACATATTACTGTGGCTCTATATAATCAATGACCCCATGTGTAATTTTACAAACATTTTTTATCAGTTTAAAAATAGATAAGAATAAAAAAGCAACAAATTACTTATTTTTAGTAGATTTTTCTCTGATATTCATTTATACTAATCACTACATACTATAAAGTCGCTTTCGCGTCTGTCTGTAATATGTATGTATCTCTAAAACTACTCTACGGATTTTAATGAAGTTTTTTATTTAATAGTGTGATTCAAGAGAAAGATTTTTATGTATAATTAGTTTTGGTTAGTTCTGGTTATGTTTATGGTGAGTTCTAATAAAACAAAAAGTTCAGAAAAAAATATAATTAACGGACAACGAAGTGGGCACGGGTCCGCTAGTTATAAATAAAATCCCTGTTAATTATTGCGAAAAAAAAGTAAAAAAGTGTTCTTTTCTATTTTAAGATTTTCGATGCCCAATACTGACATACGTCAACTTTGGATCGCCATTTGTACAAAATGACAGAAATGCGCCCTCAATAACTATTAAAAATTAACGAAAAAAACAAAAAATGCTTGCAAAGCAAAATAAAAAAATATATATATATAATATGATACATACCTGAATATGTTGAAACATTCCAAGTACTGCAAAAACAAAGCTCAGTGTTGCGGCAGTGGTGTCTGTTCCCTAAAATTAATAATATTTTATAAATCCTAAAAAAAAATAAGTTAAGAGCACTAAGATTCTAAAATTTTCGAACATCCATTTAAGAGAGTTCTAACACATAATAAAGATTATGTAATACATATTGTAATTTTTTAAATTCTTTTATAAAACAAATTCAAAAAAAGTTTTAATTATTTTTTTCCTTTAACCCATAAGATATGGTTTATTGTTTTAAAAAACAGAGACTACATTAAGTTTTGTTTCAATGTTCCCAATTAATCTTTTAATGAAATTTTATTAAAAGAGCATCTACCCAAGTAACTAGAAAATATTACTTTATGTTAATATTGTAAATACGTTAAAAACTTAGTTTATTACTGATATTCAAAGAAGTCGTTCTATTTTAAAAACACCCTATAGAGGCTGCAAAAACACAACTTTTTTTTAATATATTGGCTTTTGTAATAACACAGTTTATACTAAAATATTAAATTATACTTACGGCAAAGAGAAAAATGTTAACTTCGTCTCGTAGTTCTAATGCATCAAACTGCCCGCACTCCATAATATAATCCAAAAATGCTAATCGTTTTACCGGTACTAAAAACAATGTAACATCTTATACAATGTCTAGCAGCTAAATAGAATCAATTTAATAACAAATACCTGGGCAGTTTTAAAAAGGCACTGGCTAAACGACCGCCGGTCGTTTTGCACAATGATAAGAAGAACACCGCCGACGCCGTCCGGAGGTTTTAACTATATACGTATATGAAAACCGTCAAAAATGTTAATTAATTTGTTATTACCGGCGGTTATTACACATTCTATCATTAAGTGCCGCCGTCCGGAGATTTTGTTTATAATAACTATTGAAAACCGCCGAATATTTTTAGTTAAAGTTAACCTAATTTTATTATTTATTTATTTTGTTGTTTTGATATTATTATTTTTCTTTGGACAAACCACGAAGGCTTAAAGCCTACATACTAACGTATCGTGGGCGTCTTAAGCGAGGTAAGAGAGAGTTTGTTGACACGGGACTTAAATACTTGAAGATTTGGGGGAAGGAAAGACCTCCGCGGGCAGCAGGTACCACAATCGAGAAACTCTAGGGATAAAAGAACGAACAAAGTGAGCAGTTCGGGGCCTGTCCAGTTGGACCGTATAGGGATGCATACGCGCGAAACCACGAGTTTCTCTGTTGGGAACCGGGAGTGGAGGAACTATACTGGACAATTCTTCAGAGCAGAAGTCATAGAAGTAACTATAAAAGGGATAAACCCCCTACAGCCCGACGATGGGCAAGAGAGGGAAGCCTTTCTGTAAGTGAAGGATCATTAATGAGACGAAAAGCTCTTCTTTGAATAGAATCAAGAATGCTTAGGGTTGTGAGGGACGCCATACCCCAGATATGGGAACAATATTCCAAGGGAGGTCGGATTTGGGACACATATAAAGTGTATAAATTAGAAGCGGAAAAATACTTTTTGGCTCGAAAGAGAAATCCAAGCTTTTTTGAAGCTGCCGTGGCTATAGATACAATGTGTTTATGCCAGTTAAGGTTACTCTCAAATGTGACGCCTACAAGATTGAAGGTGTCTTTGCTCTGTAAAACTTGACCGCTCATAAGTAGAGGATGAGTATTTGATGACTCTTTTCGCGACAAGGAACATGATTGTGTTTTGGATGCATTAAAATGGACGAGATGTTTGGCACATATTATTTACCCGAAAACGGCTATAAAACCTTTGCCCTTTGACAAAAAAGACCAGTGTAATTAATTAACACGGTCTATTTTTTCAGTCATATTATCCACATTTAAATAACTCTTTAAGTTACACCCACAGGGTTACGAGTATTGACACGTAAAGCACAGGTTCCGAGTTCAAATTTCGGACAGGTAACTAACTTTTATTTTTCTTTTTATATTTTTTTTTTGATAATTTTTTATACATTTTTTCCTCTTTTTATTTTTTATTGTTTATAATTAAATTTTCAGGAAAGTAATTTTCCACTTTTTAGGAATTTTAAGTTATATCTAATTGCTGACTTTTATTCTAACTATGACGTCCTTATAAGTTATTCCTCTGCCTTTTCTGCCTGACAATATTTTTTTAGTGTGTTTTTTTGTTGTTGTAAAATATTGGGTCCACGTGATAAAATAATTTTGTAATATGTCTTTATTATAGGCCCTTGATAAAGTGGCAATCCAGCCACGAAACGTTAGGATAAATATAATCGTGGTTTTATTTGCTTGTTCTCATCCCGCCACACTAAACAAATTTGCTTTTTCAAAGGGTGCTATAAACCAAACTACAATATTAAACAATAAAACCCAAAAAAAAAAAAAACTAAACGCTTACGGCACAGCAAAATAAATAATTATTAAGGTTAGATTAACTTTAACTTTTTTCGGCGGTTTCAAATAGTTTTGATAAGCCGACTAAAAGCCGGAAATAACAAATTAATTAACATTTTCGGCGGTTCTCATACACGTAAATATAACAAAACGCTGGACGGCGGTTTTTCTTATAATTGAGCAAAACATCCAGTTGTCGTTTGGCCAGTGCTTAAAAAAACGCTTGGATACAGCGATTTAAATTTTTAGTTGCGCAAGTTTTTTAACAAAAACAAAAATACAAGGTAAGTCATGTAGCGGTGGTCAATACTAACTTTCCTATTTTAAATACAACATCCTATATTATTTTTTTATTGGTGTTCTAAGAATATTCTAAACACACTTCGTGTACAATGTCCTATACCTACCTTAAACTTTTTCGCAAATATTAAAGGCTTTTAAATTTATTACAAAAATTAATATTAAAAAGAAAGACATTTATTTGGTTACAGAAGTTGGCTTCAACACACCTAAAACCTTATAAATAACAAAAAAACAATATTTTATATGTAGGAGGTATTTAAAATTCTTGCATCAGCCGTCTTAGCAAAATCCTAATCTTAAATATACACATACACATTTCAATATATTTTTTCAATTTTATATCAGTAAGAAGAAATGTTAAAATGCTTACTTTCTTATTATAAAAACTTAAATGGGAAATAGGTAATAAATGTGTTGTGGCGAATTTTTGCAATCAAATAATTTTTACATACAGGATGTTGTTTTGTTTTTTAATTTCAATTGACATCTAAGGGTATTTTTCGAGAATTCCACCATTTATTTATTATGCAATTTATTCTATTTGGCTAATAAACACTGTTAATTAAATATAAACCTCTACGTAATAATGCTTAATTAGTAAAGAAGAAAACCTATCAATAAGAGCAATTAATGATAGTATCACTAAAGGATGAAGATCGTTATACCAAAAATAGTGAATTAAAACTAATTTAACAGATGTTTTAATAGTTGTTGTTTTAACGACAAAGTTCCAATGACCATATTTTTGTTTCTGTAATTTTAGTTGTTAAAACCATATTCAATTTTTAATAAAAAATTGTAGAAATATACAGTAAAAATACTTAAAAATAAAAAAATATATATAGCTATTTAACGAAAAAGAGTATGGATAATTTCATTCTTTAAATGTGAAAGTCCAGCTGGCATTTACTTTGTACCAAAATACTCTAAGAAATGTAAACGCAGATTGTTATATACCAAACATATCATAAATACAAACTCTTAAATCATTGTTCAAATTCAATTAATAGATAATTTTGTATATCTTAATAATACTTGTAATTAAAGAGTCACTAAATAGGTACTACCTAGTAACTTGTAAAAAAAACAAAATACAGTGAGTGGCCTTTAATTTTTAATTTTTAATGTACCAATCAATAAAATATATCTATTATTCTAAAAAACTGTTGTAAATTTTTAATTCCTTTGTTTTTGTGTATATTATTTTATTAAACATAACTGCGTCCAGGATTGGTGTTGCAAGAGGACAAATAAACCAAACATTTTTGAATTGTAAAACGAAATTTTGACAAATGAACTAAACATTTTTGAATTGTAAAACGAAAAAACTAATAAATACAAAATTTTACTTTAATTGGCATTATACAGGGCGAGTTATTACTAAAAGTATAAAAAATGACCAGAGGCTAACTACTTTTAATTAAAAAAAAGAAAAAAATTATATAAGTAAATGTTGTGAGAATTGAATTTTATGTCAAAATTTAAAGTTAAAGTATGGCATTTAAAAAAATGTAATTTTTATTTTTTTTAAATTACGCATTATAACTTAAATAATGGGCAAAAAAAAGCAAAATTTAAAAGAAAAATTAATAATTTAAAATATATACTTTTTTAAATTCGCTGCCTTAGGCTAAATATTTTTGAAACTGTTATTATAAAATTGACAAATAGGTAGTTATTTAATATACAAGGGAAAAAAGTTCTAGATTTTAGCTCAAGAGCGAAAATCTAATTTTTTCCGGTGTATTATACACTTTTGTTTTGTAATGGGGAATACTTGAAATATTATAAATTAAAAAGTATCTGACTAACACTGGGACACACTGTATACAATCACTTAAAATATTAAAGTATTTATTTTTTCGCAAAATGCTATATATCATTTATGTGAATGTTTAATGATACTGAAATTTTACTTTAAGTTCATATTTTCTTTAGGTACCTTTTTTTTTTTTTTTTTCTTTCACCCTTTCGGGGTCATCCCACCCAGGTCCGACGACCGCCCCCTAGGTGGTGCACTGCAGCCTGAAGGCTTATTGTACCTTGACCCCTACTCCTTCTCATTCACACACCATTCATTCCATAACTTGGATGGTTGTTGCTCGGTCCGCATCCCCGAGCTGAACACCGTGTGCCGCTGCCCGAAACACCGCTGTCGCCGGACACCCATCCAAATTATGGGCGCGCATTTCACTGCTTAACTCCGGTGATCGACGCTTGCCGATACAACCGAAGCCGCCACAAGCGCGCCGTTTATATTTTAATACAGGGTGATTTTAATTTAATTTTAGGTACCTTAATGCATTATGTAAACTGTGATCATGATGGTTCAAAGTTAGCCGAAGTTACGTAACCAAAATCCTGGTTGTAAAATTTTAAATATAAGGTTCAATTTTAGTAAATATGATATGCTTTTCATTAAATTACACAATATTAAAAAGTATGATTTGCAGTATGTATAAAAACTGGTATAAAACTATTATAATACATTGGCTAGGCTTGCCACGTAAAAAAAGTTGCGATTCTAGTATAGATTTTAGATTTCGGTTTCGCCTGCCTTACAGGAACTTATCAGTGAGGTTGTATCGAGTCGTAGTAAATAGCATAGAATCTATGCAATTCACATGCCCAGAGGCACTATTGAATGTATAAATTCTTACGATGTTTATACTTATGTGGGCGGGCTGTGGGGGATTTATCGCTTTTTATAGGTACTTCCATGGCTTCTGCTCTAAAGAATTGTCCAGTATTGTTCCTTCACTCACGGTTCCCAACAGAGTAACTCGTGGTTCTGCGCGAATGCATCCCTATATGGTCCAACTGGACAGGCCCCGAACTTCCCACTTTGTTTGTTCTTTTATCCCTAGAGTTTCTAGACTGTGGAACCTGCTGCCCGCGTAGGTCTTTCCTTCCCCCAAATCTTCAAGTATTTAAGTCCTGTGTCAACAAACTCCCTCCTACCCCGCTTAAGACACCCACGGTACGTTAGTATTTAGGCTTTAAGCCTTCGTGGTTTGTCCAAAGATAAAAAAAAACTTATAATTAAAATTTAAGAACTTTCTAAGTGTTGTTTTACGCAAAAGTGTCATTGCCTATAGCAAATAATATTCCGCAGAATGACCTGTTTCTAACACTATCAATGACTATATTCGTAGTCCGTAAGTGCTATCAAAAAAGTAATGTTCAAGTTATGTGCTCGTTTTAAGTAAAATATAAGAGGAGAAATAAAAAAGTCAAAGGTATCTGGACCGTGTTTTTAAGTGGGCAACTAAAAATAAAATAAAAATAAATTTTAACAAAACTCAGTTAATAAGCTTTGGCTCTAAAAAGATATCATCTGATTATTACTCAAAAGATAGCAAACTTATTTCAGCCACATCTGTCAAGTACTTGGGTGTCTGGCTTTCGTCCAAGCTTGATTGGAATGTTCATATAAGTAAGACTGTTGCAAACGCCCACCAAGTATTAAATTTTGTTATAAAAAATAAAAAAAAGCCCCTTGTTATACTAGAGCTAAAACCTATATATCTTTGGTTAGACCAACACAGGAGTATTGTTGCTCTGTCTGAAATCCGTACCAGACGGGCCCTATCCACCATCTGGAACGCAAAGCTGCAAGATGGGTTTATTTGGACTTTTCTTGAGGCTTCAGTTCATTCGTAGCTTTAGAGCATTTGGGGTAAAAACCACTGCAATGCAGAAGATAATATTTTCTTAAACTACTAATATACTAAGCGTACAGTGGTTTGAAGTCGCTGCAGCCCCTGCGTAAATTGTTTGCAGAACCTTCCTATCATGGTCGTGAGGATCATTTATTTAAGATCAAAGGCTCGATGTTTGGGACTGATAATGGTCGTCGTTTTTCCGTGCTTGAGAGTGCCCTAATATCTGTACAACCACCAGCCTAATGGCTTTTGTTTTGTAAAATAAATAAATAAATAAAAAATTTAAAATAAACCTATATGTTTCTAATTAAAAAAAATGTTTTTACAAAAGTTTCTATAATGACAGCTAAATAATCTGCCGTTCTTAGAATCAGTAAACGAAGTCGGGTTAGAAGTGTCAAACATTTGACATAAGCAGCAAAATTGGGTTAAGTTTAGTACATTATTTCTAGATACAATTCTTATTTTCTGGCTATTGCCTTGCAGCAAAGCCATAAACCTAGCCAAGCAAGCAATTTTTATTGATAAGTAGAAAATTTTTTGTGTTATAAATGAAAAGTTAAGATATGAGCAGAAAAGGAGTAATTTTTGGACAACGTTTTAGTTTTTTATGTGGGTAGCCTGGGATGGTCTGATTTCGATATTTTAACTTTAATGGTTGCTTCAACTTCACAACTTTAATGGATGTTTGGGACTAATCGCAAGCTTCAGCAAAACAAAACGACATTAACTTAGCCCGGGCAAGTGCCGCAGAAGACTTATGTCATTTATACCGAAGTTTCAACACATGCTACAAGGTGATAAAGAGGATAAACGATTTGGTTTATTAAATCTAAAAGAGCCCAAGTGTAAAATGAATGTTGTTCATTTAGATAGTACTAAGTACCATAGCGATGTAGTAGCTAATCGGATCGATCAGTTTTAAAAAAGGGGCAGTGTTACGATGTTTAACAAGTATAAATTGTTACATGGTAGCCCCCTTAAATGACAGTAGTGTATAAGTTAGGTTCTAGTATTTTATAACAATAATAAGTAGAGTTATCTAAAAGAAAATAATTGTTTCTAGAATTGTATGGATTAGTTAAATAAAGTATTAAGTAATTGGAGTTATTTGATGAAAGTGAGTTAGTAGAGAGTATTTGGTAAAGACCAGTTAGAGTTAAGATCGCAAATAAGTAAGGTGAACAAGGGGAGGCGCGCTTGTGGCGGCTTCGGTTGTATCGGCGAGCGTCGATCTCCGGAGTTAAGCAGTGGAATGCCCGCCCATAATTTGGATGGGTGTCCGGCGACAGTGGTGTTTTGGGCAACGGCACACGGTGTTTCTGCTCGGGGATGCGGACCGAGCAACAACCATCCAAGTTATGGAATGAATGGTGTGTGAATGAGAAGGAGTAGGGGTACAATAAGCCTTCAGGCTGCAGTGCACCACCTAGGGGGCGGTCGTCGGACCTGGGTAGGATGACCCCGAAAGGGTGAAAAAAAAACAAAAAAACAAAAAGGTGAACATTGTAGTGTTGATATGTAGTAATTTTAAGTGTTTTAGTGTTGTCAAGTTGTTTTTGAATTATTGAACCCACGTCGCGGAAGGTAAAAAAAACCGTAAAAATACAGAGTATTTGGAAAATGCGTTATGAAATTTAAGAGGGGTCATTCTGCAATGTATATTAATGTTAGTCCTTTGACAAAATGTCGAAATCTCCCTGGTTACCAAGTTACAGGGGTTAAAAGTTCAATTTTTATTTTTGATTTTTCGCCATATTGCATTTATTTTTTGGTCGAGCTTTGCAGATTCTAAAATTTTAAGATAAAATTACTTTATTGGTAATACCGCCAGAGGGCACTTTACCTAAAACTTAAAATTTATTTAAATCATAACTGTTTTATTTTGACAGATATCGCAAAGCTGGAGGCGCCATTTTATAGAAAATCAAAAAAATCAAAATATGGTACTATTTATTAAAGCGATAAACCCCATCATTTAGCCACAAAATGACATCAAAGTTTCATTAATTTTCATCAAATTAATTACATACATACAGAGTGACCAGTTATTTAGCAGACAAACTTTAAGGGGTAATTCTAGAATTACAAAATAGGAAAAAACTTTATATAAAAATATGTCCTAAACGTCCTACTTTTTGAACTAAGGTGTGTTAAATAAAAAAAAACTTTTTCTTTAATTTTTACCACCCTGTAGTTTAAAAACTAAGACGCTTAGGACGTTTGTTTATATGAAGTTGTTTTCTTATTTTTGTTGTAGAATCACCCCGTAGAGTTTGTCGGTTCAGTTACTGGACACCCTGTATGTATGTAGGGAATTTGATTGAAATTGTTAAAAAATTTGATATAGATTGGTGGCTTAACGATGGGGTTTATCGACTTTAAAAAGTACCTTATTTTTTAAGTTTTTGATTGTCTATAAAATGGCGCCCCCAGCTTTGCGATATCTGTTCAAATAAAAAGTGATAATGTAAATAAATTTTAAGTATCAGGTAAAGTGCCCTCTGGCAGTAGTGAAAAAAAGTACTTTTTCTTAAAATTTAAGAATCTGCAAAGCTCGATTTGTGTGTCAAATTTTAACTAGATTGTTTAAAAATAAATGTAATATGGCAAAAAAATAAAAATTAAAATTGAACTTTTAACCTTTGTAACTAACCAGGAGATTTCGACATTTTGTAAAAGTACTTGCTAATATTATTTTTCATTGCAGAATGACCCATTAAAATTTCCTAACGCATTTTTCGAACACCCTGTATATTGCATATTATAATAAATAATTTCTAATTTATTTACTTTCTTCGATACATGCTAAAGATGACTTTCTGTGTTGTTTTGCCTCCCTTTCTTTTATTTTTTGCCTTATTACCTAAAAAAATGATAATTAATTAACAATACAACTTATACTAAATTATACAATATACCTTGTACTAAATAAAATACATATTCTATTTTAATGAATGCTCTTAAAAATGTTAAAATTAAAATTCAACAGTTGCAGGTATTTTCTTTTTGCTCTAATCAGAATAAGTACAGTAAAAAAAATTGTACCTATTATTCATAAAATGGTATTTCTTATTCATATTTCCTATACTTTTATATACAAAATATATTAAAAAACTTAAAAAATTAAATGACAATGCAGAGCACAATTTAAAATAAAAGAATAAAAGAAATATTCAATGTCCATACCCAATAACCAATTTTTAAACCTCTTATTGTTTAAATAATTTGTTTAAGTCTATATCTTAAAAATACCTTGTATAAACTTAATAATCTAATAGATATATTTACTTGATCTGTCAAATCATTTAACTTTTTAAGGTGAGCTTTAAGTTTTTGTCATATCCAAGTAATTTCCAAATAAAGTCAAAGTGGTTCCATATTTGAAATATCTTTAAACATCCCAGTAACATTATTCTGAAAATGTAAAGAAAATATATTACAAAATATGGTGCTACTATTTTCTTAAATTTTAAAGGTTTTCTAACTCTAAAGAAATAAACCTGTAAGAATACATTAAAATGTTCTTATAAAAAGTATTTGTACAGAGATCTGTCTATCCTAACACTAAGGTATTTAACAACTTTGTTTAGAATATTTTTGATTTACCTTTTTTTATTTAAAATCCTCTTTAGCAATACGACATACCACTTTTTTATTTAAACTATTTTTAACAAAATTAATATTTTAAAATGACAATAAAAAAAAAACATATGAAATTTGTTTCCTGATAAAATAATATACAACGCAAATAAAACTAAAAAACATAATGACGGAAAATTATCTTAATAGTTCTCGAATAATTGTTAATTTTTGTCGAAATTGTAGCCATCGAACAATGTGCTAGGTAAATCATCATTAGAAGGAGTTGTATAAATAAAACTATAGTCATTTGTATAGACATCCAGGTAGCCATCAGGGTGATCAGTTCATGCAAAATCAGCTTTAAACCGGTGCAGGACTGCGTAGTTGCCCTGAAAGAGGTGGGTGCGTCCAACAAGCTAACTCTTGCATGTATACTAGGAAACGAAAGCCACGATGGCAATGAGAAAGCTAATAAATTGGCAAAGGAGAGGGCTGGCATTGCAATGGTAGGTTTCAAGCTCTTCTGTGGTATTTGGATAAGAACATCAAGAGAGCGTCAAGAAAAACAAGGAATACTTGCCTGAATTTACAAAAGATCTTCTGAATAATAATCGGAAGGCGACAAAAATAATAGTGAGCCAACCAACAGCTCATTGTAGATTAAATAAACACTTGGAAACTATGGGCCTGGCATAAGAAATCTATGCAGGTTTTGCCAAGAAGGAGAAGAAACCGCAGAACACTTGGTGTGATTTTGAAGCCCTTTGCATAAAGAACCCACCAATAGAGCGGTAACTGCGTTATCGATTTTTTTAGCAAAACAGCGCCCTCCCGTGTGTGGACTAGCAACTAAAAAAGCCCGCCGTACGTTTAAAATTCGATTGTATGGTTTATTTTGCCTAATACTTATAGTGTCTGGGCCAGTAATAAAATGGACTTTATAATAAAAACTCTTTTAAAACATTTTTAGGGGAGTTCCTTTTGACGAATGTACCACGAATATTCATACCGCCATATATGGAAGCGGCGCTTTCTCCCAGTCTGTCAATGTCAAATGTTTCGGGTGTCGGACTGGGCGAACGCGTCACCTTTTTGTCGGACAAGTTTACCACAATGTTTTATATGCAATTTTTAAATATTGTGCCAAAAATGGTAAGGGTTACAGTTATGAAACCAAAAGACTCAAACACATGTTTCGGGTATCGGACTAGGCAGGTTTCGTGACTGTAACCCTTACGATTTTGGCACACTGTTTAAAAACTGCATGTGGTAAACTTGTGCGACAAAAGTTTTGCCCAGTGCGACACCCGAATCATTTGACATTGACAGATATAAATATTCGTGGTGGACTCGTCAAAAGAAGTCCCCCTAGAAAGGTTTTAACATTGTTTTTATCATAAAATCCATTTCATGGCCCAGGGTCTAATAGGATCAAAGATCGAAATCCAGTCAATGTCGTCTTTTTTTATTTATTAATAAAAAAAACACGAGAGTTGACTTTATTTCGATTTTTGGTAACAACATTTCATAAACACCAGGACAAAAAAGGTAAACGCACTTCATCAATACATACATAATTTATTCAATACAAGTCCAATTTACAAATATTTACAAAATACATACAAATTAATGAACAGCATATAAAAACAAAATTATTTATCTTTTGTATATCTTTTTTATTGTTCTCATATTTTTTAGTGCCATACATTTAATCGGATCAATTAACTTTTTATCCGTTTGTCTGTTTACATACATAGCAAATTTAGTATCCTTGCCACAGGCAATGCGATTCACTTGCCGGCACCAAAAAATAAAGAACATTTTACAATAAAATGTAACACAATTTCATCAAAATTGGGATGTAAATGACACCTGAAACACTTAAAGTTTACTATTTTCACTAAATCCTTTTTTAAAATTTGCGAAATATTTTTATTATGGCACAGTCGGGGTATCATGAAGAAAAGATAACTTAAAGCTCTTCCAAGAGTCAGATAAAGCAAATTGCTAGGAGCAGTCAACTTGGAGTTAGGATATTGTCTAGCCTCAATAAAATCTACGTCCTTATTATTAATATTACCACTAGGAAAAATATTATTTAAACAAAACTTACAATTTGTTTTCTTTTTCAATACTTTTGCCATATAGCCAGCAACATACTGTACTGTACATCGAGAAATTTTCGTTTTTCTAATAGGTACAGTATGTTCTGGTACAGGCGCAGTATCCTGTGAAGCGTTAAATTTTAATGAAATGTTACCAGTCAAAAAGAACGTAGATCATTTAGAGCACCCTCATGTTGATCTTCTTCACAATTCGCTGAGGGCGAGTGTGAAGACATGAAATTATTCACAACAAGTGCTTTAAATGATTTTGAGAAGTGACTTGTGGAAGGATTTATATTTCTTATTCCATGACTGCGAATAGAGCCAAAAAAATTTTCCAAGCAATCTTGATTCAATTCACGAAGACAAATATAATAGTTTTTATTTTTCTGCAATAGGTTCTTTTTGATTTG
Organism: Listronotus bonariensis; assembly: GCA_014170235.1. Lineage (NCBI taxonomy): Eukaryota > Metazoa > Arthropoda > Insecta > Coleoptera > Curculionidae > Listronotus > Listronotus bonariensis. Next base: position 206,036 of record JACEGR010000710.1, on the reverse strand, counting down.
AACGAATCCTTTCAATGTAAATATAAGATTTTTTACGGACGGTACCTTAACAAACTGATGTTTTTTGCTGCAATAAAATTCTGCAGTTTTTAGGCTTTGAATACATTTCTTCCAAAAACTCTCATGTCCTGAGCTTGCAGTTAAGGCCCCCTTCATTGGTTTGCTAACTGGTGCTGTTTTGCAATGTGAATTACAGCTGTCAAATAATTCGTCTATAAAAAGAATAACAGCACCAGTCTCTTCTGCTTCTCTTGGAAGACTATGTTCTCCTTTGATATCTGGAAATAAAAATATAAAATAAATAATCAGTCTATTAAAAATAGTTCTAGAAAAATGATGAAAAACTCATAAAGATTTGTTTTCACTTTATGAATAAAGAAAGTTAAAAACCCCTTTTAATCTGTGCTGCCCATAGTACATCTGTATTTCTCTCTCACAGTAAAGTGAAAATCTAAAATGCTTAATAGTTTTTCATTATACAAGGTGGTCCAGATCTTAACCAAGAAATTTTTAATCACGTATTTTACGTCAAAATAAGCCTTAGTTTGTCATATACACATATGTCGAGAAATGCTTCCTCTCCGAGATATAGGGTGTTAAAATAATAGAAAAAAAAGGTTTTTATTAGTAACTTTTTAACTGTTTGAAATATTTCTATAAAATTTGGGACATAGGTTTTAAACATCAAGGAGCACTTTTTGCACAAAATAATTATTTTTATTCCACCAGTGGCGTCTGTACTGCATCGAGACTTAATATTTTTAGACAAAAAAATGACACGCCAATGGTTTATTAAAAAATAAAAATTACTCTTAAAACCCTTATTTAATTTAAGTCAAATTCGGCCTCTTGACTTTTGTACGTACGAGGCATCGTTTCCGAGTAAAAAAGTAAAACACATTCTCATGCATGAAGAAATCGCTAAAATTTGATAGTAATAAAAAACATACCACGGTTTTTGTAGCAATTATATACTAAATTTTAGCGATTTCTTCATGCATGAGAATGTGTTTTACTACTAATAATTAGGTAAGTCTGAATAATAAAATAAAGAGATTAGGACAGGTATTATGTCTTATTAATAAAATAAAGAAGGGTGTTAAACTTACCAGGTAAATATAAGGTTGGATAAGCCGTTTGTTTAATTCTTCGTCTGGAAGGCACTTTAATTTTAAATTGGTCACTAAAATGTCTATTACACACTCGATAAAGATCGTATACTTTATTCATAGTTAGAGAATTTAACTTGGGATTTGATATAAGCGTAACCCACTTTTTAAAAAGAACGGGATCGTTTTTGGGAAATCGATGTTTTGTTTCATTATTTTCCGGGCATCCGGGAACACAACACTTTTTGGAATTGGTACTCGAACTCATGTTAATACGTATTAAAGTTTAAAACAGGTAAATTAAAAATTTACACTACTTTTAAGTCACAATTGAAAATACCTGCGAAACACATTAACACACCAAACAACACTATGAAATGAGAGGTTATGGCACGGACGGCCGTTATTTCAAATTGACAGGCAATTGACTGCCAGCGCCATACACGACTGGACTCGGAACTAAGAATTCTTAAAACCGTCATTTAAAGTCGGAACTCTATTGGTGGGTTCTTTATGGCCCTTTGTTGCCTGCAATTTGCAAGGCTAAGTGAGGTAAAACTCAAAGCGGCAAGATTTTACAAGGAGCCATTTTTAAGCTTAAAGAGTCTGATTTAAAAGACGGCTTGAATAGCGTACTCTAACATATGAATAGAGGATACACAATAAACCTGAGCAGGTAGCAGTGATAGAGGATATACAATCCACCTCCAAGCAAATCTAATCTTGATTGTTTACAATTTTTTGTCCTATTGTTTTTCCTTCTAATGGGAATATTAAGTTTACAAACGAATTTTTTTCTTCTGATTAGGTGCTACGAAACTCTAAGGAAGAACTTTACCTTCTGTTTTTGAGATAATTCATCTTTAAATTTAACCTGGATGACTCTTGACCCATAAGCAATTAGTACTCTTAAACGCAGAACTTATCTTTTTATTTCTGCATTAAGAATAGAGATTTGCATTTAAAAAAGTCAATTTAACTTTAAAATATCTAATCATAACATATTTAAGTTTTACTCCAAGGTTACCGAGGAGGAAAACACTTTATATTTTTTTACGCACGCAAGTTACCGGTAGTTTGCATACTTCGTCTTGCTACAATTCTAGCGTATTGTCAATACTTAGAATAAAGGAAAAAAATACTTTATATTGTTTTTCTTTTATAAGGACTTACTTATTAATTGTATGTCCATGATCTGCATTATTGCGTTGAACATTTAACTGAAATCCCATAGCCGTCTCTAAAAAATTAAAGTTAACTCTTTATTAATAAATAATAATACACTTATAGTCCCTGAAACAGTAATAAAATAGACTTTGTAATAAAGACTACTTTTAAAACCTTTTGACGAGTCCACCACGAATATTCATACCGCCATATATGGAAGCGGCGCTTTAACCCAGTCTGTCCATATCAAATGTTTCGGTTGTCGAACCGGACCAACGCGTCACTTTTTTCTTCGTTTACCACAATGTTTTACATGCAATATTGAAACAGTGTGCCAAAAATCGTAACTGCTTTTTCACACTAGCGAAAGACGGATAGAAGTGTATGGAGTCTTAAGAGAGCTTTCACACGCACAGTCGATTATCCGCGTTTTCAACGTCTGAATGACTCCATACACTTTGATAGCGTCTGTCCGTCGCCCAACTATCCGTTTTCCGCTAAGGTGAAAGGCAGTTAGGGTTACAGTTACGAACCCGCTTAGTCTGATACCCGAAACATGTGTTTAGGCCCTAAGGTTTTATGACTTAAACCAAAGACAATTGGACGCTGGCTTGGCTGAATTTATGAAGCGGCAAATTATACGTACTGTTGACGTGTGTACTCGATGGATACCAGCTTCATAAATTCCACGAAGCGAGCGTCCAAGCTGATGACCAAAAATTTAGCATTGTTCTAAGTGTCTATAGTGAAACTACAATTGTCTTTGCTTAAACCCATTTATTTTTTGCAAACTGTTTTAAAATTGCATGTAATACATTACGGTAAACTTGTCTGACAAAATAATATACTCGTTTTCCCAGTCTGACACCCGAAATATTTAACATTGGCAGGCTGGGTTAAAGCGCCGCTTACATATACATACAGTTCATTTCTTTAATGTCCTTTCCCCAACTCTTTTATTTTTTATTATATAATTTAAAAAAGTGAAACTGTGGTGTGGGGTATGAAACCAATGCATAAATACTTTATTTTAGAGTATAAATGAGATGAACATTTTAAGATGGCAGCTGGGCGCCATCTTGGAAAAAAATAAATGGAAAGGGGGTCTTGTGGCACATCATTTTAAAGCTCCTAACGAGTACTTTCTAACCCTAGAATATTAACTCAATATATTTACCTGCTGCAAAATGGCGGTATACTAAAAATGACCTAAATACCTGATTTGGATGGCCATATTTCCGTAACTAATAAAGTTGGATGTATAGGATTATTTTAATGGAGATATTATATACAGGGTGCTTTATTAAAAAAATATATACACTTTTTTTCTACTTTGTATATTATCACCAGTTTCACCCTTGAAAAGATTTTTAAAAGAGATTTAGGAAAATACTACAATAAGTACTTCTAACTTTATTAATTTCGAAAATATGGCCATCCAAATCAGGTTTTAGGCAATTTTTAAAGTATCGCCATTTTGACGCCCGTTTGCACCACTTGGTCTTAGGTAGACTTTAACTTTAAGCATTGCTTAAGTCATAGATTTATTTTGCACCGCTCCCGCTTAACGTTTAAGTCGAACAAAAGTGAACCTTATGATTAAGCCTAGGAATATCTGTAGTTTAAGTATAGCTTAACAGTTTAACGCCAAAAATATTTTTTACAAAGACATTATTTTTTACAATCTTTATGTGTGCGTTTCGAAGAAGTCTTCTGGTAATATTTTGTCGAAACACGTTGAATACGTACCTATAATGAAAAAGAAAAATGGAGTTGTTTGATAATGATTTTATAGAAGTTGATGATTACCAAATATTAAACAGAATTCCTAGGCAAATATATGAAAGAGCTAATTATTTGGAAAGCTTCGATGATTTACTTTTTTTTCAAAGGTTTTGTGTAACAAAATCTACAGCTCTAAATATTTTGCAACTTATAGAGAATGCAATAGAATTTCCATATGACATGTAAGTATAACTTTTATTCTTAAATCAGGTCTTGTTTTGTACTTGCTTGAATTGGAGAGATGAAAAGTATAACAATAAACAACTATAATAATTATATTTATGTAGTGCACAACTGTTATTTCAGGAACAATAATGTCTCCCCGATGAACCAGCATAAACTTCTTAATACAAGCACTTAAGTTAAAAAAATACTAAAAAATAAAGAAAGATATGTTTTTCAACTGCTTTGTTTATGGTGTTGCTGCAAGAAACATAACAAAAATGCAAAAAAGTAAGGTTAGTTCCAATATTTTTTCCCTTTTTGGCTAGAAATGGAAGAAAATCCGACGTTGCCAAATGTATCTCAAACTTCGCTAAGTTTTTAAAAATTCATTCGGTGCAAAGCGAAACATTAATAAGGTTAACCTTAATCTAAGGTTCTTCTTAGCTAAGTTAAAATTTAGGAAGAACCGGTGCAAACGGGCGTGAATCGGGTAAAGATATTGTCTTAATATTCTAGGGTTATAAAGTACTCGTCAGGAGCTTTAACATAATGTGCCACAAGACCCTCTTTTCCATTTAATTTCTTTCCAAGGTGGCGCTCAGCCGCCATCTTGAAATTCTCATCTGTAAATTTTACTTTAAAATGTAGTATTTATGCATCAATTGTACATTTTTAAGTTTTACTTTTGTAAATTTACCCGCTCAAAAAATAAAAGGAGGGAGGACATTAAAGAAAAACACGGTATGGCGTAAATATTTATGGTAGGACTTACCACTCGTCAAAAGGAATGCTCCTTAAAAGCTTTAAAAGTGTTCTTATCATAAAGTGAATTTTATTACTGACCCAGAAACTTAAAAAAAACAAAATTATACCACATAGAACATCCAAAGTACACTTGAAAAGTGTTTCATAAATATCAATTTTATTTCCAAAATTTTCGGACAGGATTTCATTTAAAAGCAGACTTTGTTCTGCAAAGACTTCAACGTAAGAATCTAAGACTTTTTGATTGAAGGATACCGCAACATGTTTTCTATGCTTTTTCCATTTTTGAGCTAAAAAAAAATAAACAGGATGAAAACTAAACCAAGGTATAAATGGTATTTTTTTACCTTTTTTTCATATTCATTACTCAATAGAGAGATATGGGTGGTGCTGTAACGTCATGCGGTATTAACGTAAGCACTATTATGACAGTTAAGTTATGCGCGATTCGATTTTTACCGTCGCTGGTGGTAATAACGTTACCGCATGGAGTAATTTGCGGGCTAATAACGCCGCGTGCTATTTAAAATAGCGAATAGAATTGCCATGCGCACAATATTTTTCTTTGATTATTTTTTAAGGTTATATTTTTTATATCGACGATTTCTACAAATATTTTTGTAATAGAGCCACAGAGTAAAGTTAAACTACTAATCTTTGATAAAGTCTTGCTTTTTATTTTTGGATAAATGTTGCAGGTGGAAAAGAAACGAAAATGTTAAGATTGTCGGCCGACAATGACCTGGCTTTCTGAAAGAATGTCTTGGTCAAAATTCATCTGGAAAAGTGGGAAAATTTACAGTAAAATGTGTTTGAAATAACGGGAAAAACTTTGGTATTCGCACATTAAAGGATCATTTGCTTTTTAATTTTGTAAATTCGTAGACAGGTGTAATTAACCGTTCATAATACGGCGTCTTCCATATCTCTAAAAACAAACACTAAATACCGTATGCGGTATTTAAATAGCGCCTTACGTAAATAACGAACGTAGGCGGTAACCAAAGTACCCATATCTCTCTAATTTAATAAAATTTTGTAAAAAGAAGCGCTACTTGGAAACCTTAAATCTCTGTAAGTGTTATTTAATTTAAGAAAAATATACTTTTGACCTACTCCGTATATTATCACAATTAAAAAAATCTTTTAAAGAGCTTTTAGAAAACATCCATGATTATCCAAATATGATAAGGTAATTATTAAAGTAACTCCCTTTTGTAGTAGGTAAAGTTATTAACTAAGGTTATAGTTTCTAGGCTAGTAATAAAATGGACTTTATAATAAGAATACTTTTAACATCTTTTAGGGGGCTCCTTTTGATAAGTCTATCACGAATATTTATACCGCCATATATGAAAGAGGCGCTTTAACACCTGTCAAATGTTTCTGGTGTCGAACTGGGCAAAAAGTCACTTTTTTGTCGGATAAGTTTACCACAATGTTTTAAATGCAATTTTTAAACATTGTATTAAAGATCCTAATTGTAACAGTCACAAAACCATAAGGCCTATTGATATGTTTTGGGCATCGAATTGGGCGGGTTTCGTAACTGTAACACTTACGATTTTTGGCACAATGTTTAAAAACTGCATGTAAAACATTGTGATAAACTTGTCTGAAAAAAAATGACGCGTTCGCCCAGTCCGACAACCAAAACATTTGACATTGACAAGTTGGTTAAAGCGCCGCTTCCATATATGGCGGTATGAATATTCGTGGAAGACTCGACATAAGGAACCCCCTAAAAGGTTTTAAAAGTGTCCTTATCATGAAGTCAATTTCATTTCTGACCCAGGGACTATTACAAAGTACTTATTATAAGCTTAAATAGTATATTACATTACAAGGGTGGAAACTGACTTATTTCACACGAGTGGGAATATTGTTGCACGAGGCGTCAGCCGAGTGCGACAAACCCACACGTGTGAGAAAGTGATTTTCACACAAGTAATGTACACTATTTTTCCTACGACCACAAGTTATTCACCAAAAAACAATAAGAGTTGTTTGTCTTCACGGAAAAAATAAGAAAACAATTGAAAACTTTGCATTACTAGGGTGATATATACTTTTCCTTACTGCGATATATTATACTGTTTAACAATATTTTTATATCAAAATCACCTACCTAGTAGCTTTTTATCATTTCAGAATTAAAAAGGTCCTCATTTAAAAATGTTGCATGGCTTTTTCAATGTAAATCCCATTAACAGCCTGATAACTCCAAATTTATTTTAAATAACAATGACAGCGATGACAGCTTTATATTATACTTTGCAACACTAATGTTGAAAAGTACTTTGCAACACTGGTGTGATATAAGGCATTTTCTATGCATGAAAACAGTGTGCTATTTACTATTTTCACATGTGGTCGTAGGAAAAAATATTTTTCACATGATCCACCCTTCAATTTAATTTTTTCCAATATGGCTCCTAGCTGTCAAATTGACATTAAAGGTTGTCAATAATAGTGACCTTTTTTTGAAAAATGTTATTACCTACTTTACTTTCCATCAGTTCTACGACTTGCAAGTGATCATGATTATTTGAACACGTGACAGATGCAATTTAAAATATAATTAAAAATTTAGAATGAAGTTAGGCACATAAGTTTTAAAGGAACGTTATCACTTTTAGTTCTATTAGTTTGTTCACTGATCAGGTCTTAAAAGAATACCACTGATATGCCAAAAAGTAAAGACCTTGCCCATAAATTGTCGTCGGCGGATGTATTTTCGACCAAAATCCCCTCTAGTAGAAGTTAGTGAACCCTTTGAGTAATGTTAGGCCTGTAATCCTAGAAATTTGTGTAGCGATGAGTCATAGCATGCTAAGTACGACAATCATTACCTGGCAAGCATCAGAGCTGCTCATAATCACCCTGTATATTTTTGAAAGTTAAAAATGACTCGACGTCATGTTGGAAAAATAAATAATAAGGGGGGTCCTGTGGTACATCATTTTAAAGCTCCTGACGAGTACTTTATAACCCTTAAATATAAAGTAAAGACTTTTACCTAATACAAAATGAAGATACTTTAAAAATTACCTAAATACCTAATTTAGTTGGCCATATTTCCAAAACTAATAAAGTTAGATGTACCTTATGTAGTGTTTTTTTAAAGCTGTTTTAAAGATTGTTTTAACGGTAATACTGGTCATAATATACAGGGTGGTGAAAAAGTATACATTTTTTTAATTGGGCACCCTGTATATTATATTACCATTAAATTATTCTTAAAAAAGCTTTTGGAATATACCACATTAGGTTCAACTAATTTGGAAATATGGCCAACCAAATCAAATATTTAGGTAATTTTTAAAGTACCGCTGTTTTGGGTAAAGGTAGTGACTTTATATTTAAGTGTTATAAAGTACTCGTCAGGAGCTTTAAAATAATGTGCCACAAGACCCCTTTCCATTTAACTTTTTGTTCCAATATGGCGTCCAGTCGCCATCTTAAAATTTTTATCTGTCAATTTTACTCTAAAATATAGTATTTATGGATCAATTTTATATTCCAAAGTAACTTATTTAAATTAATTTGTAAAAAAGGTGGCGGCATTAAATATATGCACTGTATACCACACCTTTTAGTTCGCCTGGCAGGTACTTGTGCTCATCGAAAACGCCTGTAAATTTTTTTAAACCTTACTATAAATTAAGTAAGTCCTAGAAAATTTTAAGCTTACAGCGCCAAGATTTTTTTTTATTAATATTATATATTATAGGGTGATTATGTGCAGGGCTGATGCTTGCCAGGTGATAATTTTCGTACTTAGCATGCTATGACTCATTACTATTCAAATTTCCAGCCTTACAGGCAAAACGTTACTTGAAGGGTTCACTAGCTCTGGGACTACTTGTCTACTTGCCCAAGAAAAAGGGTCAGATAAAAAAAGTACATTTTCGAGTAAGGATGTACGGGCCATAGAATGTTTATGATCGGATTTATCTCATTTTATATTAAATTAGATATCTAATACTCCAATATTAAATACAGGGCCCCCACAAAAATACACCCCCAAAATAGGTCTAATATAATAGCATCAAATCTACCTTGTTTTCACATCACTTCGTTTGTTACCAACGCATAAAGTAGTTCTGGTTAGTTGTTAAATATATATCTTATTAAAGATTTTTAGTCGAATAATTCCTTTAACTGTTTTTTGCACATCTATGTATTTTTATATTAGTTTCAGCAAGGAAGTATTACCTTATTATTATGGGTTTTTATAGTAGGGGAGCTTTCAATACTAAATGAGGATTTACTCGAGAAATCATGGTTTTTCAAGTTTTTGCAAATATTGTATACAAAATCATCAAAATTTTTTTCATCGTTAATCATATTATTTTTTAAGCAAAAATTTTTATTAAAAAATACATATATTTTTAATTATTTATTCATTTGTTCTCTTGTTAACCCCATCCGGTAATAGTCTGTAGTACTGGCATGCAGAACAAAAATTGATAATAAACTAGCAATAATTTTTTAAAAGCCCATTGTCAATACTTTTGGGTAAAGGCATTGTTCATAAACTACGAACAGTTAATTCACTTTCTTGCTGCGCGTTTGAAAGCGTCTTTCAAACAATGCCGACACACGCGAGACACCGTGTACTATTTGGAGCGAACGACTGGTTATGTTTTTGCCAGAAAATGGTCGAAGGAGAGGCGGGCCCGATCGGAGCCGCGTCGGTGAGTGACTCAACTATTCGTAGTTTATGAACGATGGTAAAGGTTGCTTCTAATTTGAATCTAAAACTATTAATAATACTTACGGGGTGCAGTAAACAGTCCCTCTCCAATGGCATCGGCTATATATTTATATAAATAGTCTTTTTGTACTAATTTAGTACTTCCTAAAATTTTCTCTATTTGATCAGGTTCATGCAAAACATAAATTAAGCGATTTCCAAACCACATCTTAAATCCCTTTGGATACTGATATTGCATTTTTATGATCCTTCTTAAAATAACTAAAATTGAAAAAACGTCATTATTTTATTTATTAATTGTTTTCATCTTTGTGAGAGCCCACGTAGGCGTATGCCTAAGTACCAAAGTACCGTGAGTGTCGAGTTATTAGATTTTTAACCTATTTTTCTCCCTGTTCCGTCAACGTTGTCCAAGCACAACAACTTTAAGGCAACGCGGTAGTGCCACCACAGACGTTATTTTTAAATAATTACTATTAAAAAAAAATTCATTCCGGCTGAAGATTCGACCTCGGGTCATCTGTACTGGCAAGGTACTCTGACCGCTGCGCTGCCGGGGAAGGCAGGCATACTAAATGTAATTAAATTATAGTTCCTCGGCCAGTAATAAAGTAAACTTTTTAATAAGAACCTTTTTAAAACCTTTTAGGGGGTTTCCTTTGGTAAGCCTACTAACAGCACTTTAACTCAGCCTGTTAATGTCGAATGTTTCGTGTCGGACTGATCGAATGTTGTTACGTTTTCCACAGCTTACAAAGTTTTAAAAATTACATATAAATAAAGATGAAGCTTTTTAATAAATAAGCTTAAAACTGCCAAAGATGTAGGTATTAATTATTTAAAAGAATTCACGGATGTATAGGGAAAAGGTAGTAACTCATTTTCAGGCAAAAATGATATTGTGTCAGAAATACGTTAAATAATATATTCTCTACATTTAAGAATAGCAAAATATGTTAATCTAAAGCTTAAAAAATGTTTTTTTTTCAGCTGTCAATTGAAATGTTTTGCTATTCCCCTATATAGAGAATGCCTTTTAATTGTATTTCTAATCCAATGTTTCTTAAAAAGTGACTCATTACCTTTTTCCATACACTCGCGAATTATACAGCGTGTCGCACTATATGGAAAACTTTTTAATATTATTTTTACCAAAAACTTTATTTTTATGAAAAGTTCTGCATGGTCTTAAACCTTAAATGCAATCATCTAATATTAACTTTTTGCAGTGGTATACAAGGTACGTCAAAAAATATAAATTTTGCTTGCGATTAAGTATTAAAATAACATTCAAATATGCAAAATAAATCATTTTCAAGTAAAACTTTTTTATCAATTTTTTAGGCTTTAAGGGTGAACATTAAGTTTTTACATTAGGGCATACACATTTAAAAATGTAATATGTAAAGAATGCTTAAGAACTTCCAAAACAAAGAAAAATCACAGAAATGCTAAAAAAAATTAAGAAATTTTTTTTTTTATAAATCAATTTACATATTTGAAAGGTGTTTTACATCCAAAACATCTTTTCCTTATAAAATTTTTCGATATTATGAAAAATAAGGGTAGGTACTTTCCACTCAAGAAAAATATATTTTTTGACATACCTCGTATACCACTAAAAAAACTATTATTTGATAATTGTATTTTAGGTTTTAGATCATGCAGAGCTTTTATAAAGAATAACTTTTTTCGTAAAATTAATAATAAAAAGTTTTCCATATGATGCGAACTTAAGTAGATACGCTGGGATCTTAGACACCGCTTTAGCTATAGAAATAGTTAAATGGGAAAAGAGTTGCGGTTTTTGAAGCTTAGTTAAAATAGCTCTTTTTTCTTTAAAAAATGATTGCTATCTAGCGATTAAAAAAAACGGTTTTTGCAAAAATTGTTTTTTCCCTGTAGCTTCCAATCAGTTAATATTCGGAATAGAAAAAAGTTTAAATAGAAAACTTATTATAATCAATTATATAAATAAAAAGGTAACATTTTATATTTATACTTGTAGTCTTTAATTCTTTTTTACAGTTAAACAGTTCTATAGCTGCATCGGTTTCTGTGTACTACATATTAAAAAAAAATAACGTGTAACGTTTTATAAATTACGTATCAAAAGTATGTCAAAATAAAAATTTTACCTTTATTATGGCTAAAAAATCCTTGTATTTTAGGCTAATTTTTAATTGTTAACAAAATTGCAATATGGGGCCATCCATAAATTACACACAAAAATTTTAAAAACTTAAAATTCCTTCCTCCTACCTTGTCACAGGTTGAAACCTTTTAGAACCATGTTACCCTGATGTGACGGCACACATAGGCAGAGTTGGGTCGAATACTGAAGATCGGTATTCGAATACGAATACGAATACCGGAAAAATAAAGTATTCAAATACCGAATATTTAAATACTTGAAAGAAAAAAAATATTTGAATACTCGGTATTCACGAATACCCACCCGCAATCGGTATTCGATGCAAAAAAAAAGGTCCTCACCTCATTTTTCCCTTCTTTCTATTCTCTTTTGGTATTTTACTCGTGACAATTTTGGTATTTAAATACTGCTTGCACACTCCGGTATTCGAACACTCGAAACGCCGGTATTCAAATACTCAAAAAAGTAGTTGTCGAATACTTAAAAAGTATTCGAATACAGAATCCCGAATAGTAACCAAAAAGTCTTCTGCCGAATACTGAATACCAAACACACAAATGTATTCGAATACGATCCAACTCTGCACATAGGTATTTCAAATTTATGTGTGTATTTTAAAATAATCAACAAAACACAGTTTTTTTCTTAATTTTATTATAATTAACAATAAGTCCAATATTTCTGATAAAAAAAAACAAACAAACATCTGGTAAGGAAACAATAACCGCGACTAGTTAATGTTATTTTGTAGTTTATTTGTTTTCTGGAAATATAAATTTAAACAAAATATTATTTAGCTTTTCTCCAGATAAAGATATTTTAAAAACCTAACTTACTTATTATACATTTTTATACAGGGTTATTTCTAAGTGGATATATTCGTGTTAACACTGTATAGAATGCAAGAAAATAAGATTTTTCTTTAAATAAATTATGTCCAAAAATAATTCGTTTTCAAGATACAGCGTGTTAAAACTTTAAGAAAAAAATGCCTTTTTCGTCATAACTTTTCTACAACTCCAGATATTACCACAAAATATGGTCCACTTTTTTAAAGTATTACATTACATTTTTGCTGGAAAATTTAAAGAAAAAATTAGCAGTGGCGTTGAAACAAGATTTAAATTGTTTTTTTTTAAGAAAAAATTAGTGCGTCTCTGCTTTTTCCTCGAATTAAAATTATTTCAAGGTAAATTTATAAACTAAAATTAATTGTTATAATTTTTATTAAAAGTTATAAATGAATTTTACAGACAAAACACCGTATCAGATTTTAGCGATTTTACCATGCTTCACAATGGCTTTTATTTTTCTAAACGAAAACAGTAGCGTCGTGTCATACAAAAATACAATAGGAGAACAAATCAACTTTAAAGTAAATATTTGTCCCAAAAATAATATTGGTTCGAAGAAAAAGCTGTAGAATGCTATTTTTCCAAAAAAAAAAAAAAACATCAGTACTAATCTTGTTCAAACGCCATTGGTAAAAGTTTAAAATTTTTTTACAGCAAAACATGAAAAGTAATCTTCAAAATAAATGTACCAACTTTTATAAAAATATCTGAAGTGGTAAGAAAGTTGGATTTTTTTGAAACTTAATACGCAGTATCTCGGAAACAAAGCATTTTCTGACCTAATTTTACCTTAAATTTTTTCTTATTTTCTTGCATTTTATACAGTGTTAAAACAAAAATATTAATTTAAAAATAACCTTCGTTTCGTTCGTTCTTTTATCCCTAGAGTTTCTAGACTGTGGAACCTACTGCCAGCGGAGGTCTTTCTTTCCCCCAAATCTTCAAGTTTTTAAGTCTCGTGTTAACAAACTTCCTCTTACCCTGCTTAAGACACCCACGGTACGTTAGTATTTAGGATTCCAGCCTTCGTGGATTGTCCAAAGATAAAAAAACAAACCTTGTATATTACGAAGGGCTATTCTGCTCTTGCAATAATATAATAAAAATTAAAAATACTTTAAAAGAAATAAATTCTTAATTAATTATTTAATTTATAAAAAATAATTATAAAAAGTTAAGAAAACTTATATCTAAAAGGTTGCAACCCCTAAATATGGATTTCAGGGCTTTTAGTTAAAATTATTTTATAATAATATAATTATAAAATAAGTTTTAGCCAGTATATATGACGAAAACTGATCCCTTGGACGAGGCTCAAAAAGTTTTCCACATTTTTGAGGCGCGTTCAAGAAATTGTTGGTAGAATAAAGATTACTATAAAGAAAGTAAAATCCAAGATGGCCGCCGCCAAAAATGGCGAATTACGTAGTTTTCACAACTACCTCAATATAAAACCTGTATTCGAATAACAAAATTGTTATGAGTGTAATAACAAAAGTATGGACTTTTTTTTTGCTCTTCAAATTTTTTAATTATTGGTATTGTTTTATTTTTTCCTAGTATTCGAATCTTTTATTCAGAATTCAAATACCGATTCCGGGTATTCATAAATACCGAGTATTCGAATAATTTTTTCGTCGAAGTATTCAAATATTCGGTATTCGAATACTTTCCTTTTTCGATTTTCAGTATTCGACCCAACTCTGATCGTAGGGTATTAAATGAACTCAATAGAATGAGAAGTATTAACTAACAAAACTAAAAACTTGAAAGTAAATTGTGTAAAAAAATATGTGAAACAGTTTTATTGTACTAAAAGCTAAAAAGCAATTCGGTTAGGCCCGCCGCACATTGAACCCAGCCCACGCACAGCACATGCGTAGCCCACGCTTAACCCATCCCTCCCACGTCCACGTTTTTGAACAGTTTACCGCATATTGGACCCAAGTCGGGATCAACCATATTTTAGATTTTTAAAACAAACCCATGCTGCACAAGACCCACGAAATCTGTGCGGCGAACACAAACCTATCCACGCGTGGCTGGCAGCAGAATGGGCTAGCTCTGGGCTGGGTCCAATATGCGCCACTCCATTTAAAAGCATGTTTTACAAAGTTATGCAGGCGTGGGATGCGCGTGTGCTGTGCGTGGGCTGGGTTCAATTTGCGGCGGGCCTTAGTCCTAGCTACCAGATTGCAATATTTTCATCAATCTGGTGTATTAATCAGAAAAATAATAAAATCGTTGGGCACATGTAATATCTATTATGATATTTACTTTGGACATGCTACGACTAACGATTTTATTATTTGTCTGATCAATACCCTACATTGGTGAGAAGATTGGTGCGATCTGGTACCTAGGGCTTACAAAATTATTTTTTGGCTTTTAGTTCAATAAAACCTTTAAACATATTTTTATTTTTACACAATTTGTTTTACTAGGAACTTATTTATATAAAATGGGCTTTAACTTACATTCTGGTCGAGCCATTAACTTATATGCAGCTCCTATCAGTGGAAAGTTAAAAGGTCCAGGATAATTCCAGGATTTAATAAACATATCTCTTTTTCTCCACACGAAGTTTACATACCAACAAAGGCACAAAAATAAAAAGCTAATATAAGCACCAATTGTGCATTTTAATAAGGCATCAAAGATGTTACCATTTTTCTGAAAAAAAGGGGTATCTAAACTAAGGGTTCGCCATGCGCGCTTGTGGCTGCTTCGGTTGTATCGGCAAGCGTCGATCTCCGGAGTTAAGCAGTGAAGTGCGCGCCCATAACTTGGATGGGTGACCGGCGGTG
Organism: Listronotus bonariensis; assembly: GCA_014170235.1. Taxonomy (NCBI): domain Eukaryota; kingdom Metazoa; phylum Arthropoda; class Insecta; order Coleoptera; family Curculionidae; genus Listronotus; species Listronotus bonariensis. The sequence goes on along the minus strand of JACEGR010000710.1, from coordinate 190,509 downwards.
TTTTGGGCAACGGCACGCGGTGTTCTGCTCGGGGGTGAACAAACGGACCGAGCAACAACCATCCAAGTTATGGAATGAATGGTGTGTGAATGGGAAGGAGTAGGGGTCAAGGTACAATAAGCCTTCAGGCTGCAGTGCACCACCTAGGGGGCGGTCGTCGGACCTGGGTGGGATGACCCCAAAAGGGTGGGTGAAAAAAAAAAAAAAAAAAAAAAGGGTTCGCCATTGCATATTTTATTATCAGATAAAAAGTCTTCTTAAAAGCTATAAGAAATACTATATTTCATATACAGGGTGTTCGGAAAGGTGGGGTAAAAAATAACAGGGGTGATAGAGTGAGCCAAAATAATGTTAGAGTAGTCATACCGGTAGTTGAGACCGGCCTGCGCCCCCAAACTGGGGCCCCATTTTTTGGGGCCATAGGGCTCCGCCCCTTCTATGGCCTCTGTTTTAAAAGAAAATTTTACGTCATTTTTTTCACCCCAGGCCTGTGCCCTCTTTGGGGACCCCATAGGTCATCTGTCAACTGTCATCATTGTGGTTATGTTTCTTTACTTGTGAATTCAATATTTAGTGTGCAGTTCCTTATTGTTTCGATCTTCAATTGGAGTATGCGTGCGCGTTCATTGTGGCTTCTCTGCCTAAATTTTTGAGAAAAAAGTCCATGTTAAAACGGTTCGAACCACCGACCTTGATGTTACTGGGGCCGCGCCGTCGACCGCTGAGCCAACGCGGATAATGAGAAAAGTAAAATTGGAAGGTAACGCGGTCGAGACTGCTTGAGTACGAGCGCCCTTGCGAAACGATAAAGGTCTGAAGGATGTAGTGGTATCAATTGCTTGATGGCAGGCCTATATTACAGGAACGTGTAAAGTCGTAGGGTTGGTAAGAAAATATAATTTTTAGAAAAGAAACCTTTAAACGCAATAATCGTTTGTAATTTTTTTATACTGTGGGTGTTTAAATCGATAATAGAGTGGTACCATCTTTATCTTTGTATAGGGTAGTGTACAGTTGTCTACATAAAAATATTTAAGTAGAGCGCCTAAATTCTAGAGGCTTTATACAAATTACAGCTAAAAGTTTAATTTTTGGCAAAGAGACGGTAAATTACTAGTTTTGAAAGGGTTTTTGGGCATGGTAAACCATCTGTTTGTTACAATTTAAATAAATAGTTTAAAAGCTGAAAAGTTCCTATAAACGTCTCTCTTAATTTTAAAATTTTTGGTGTTGTGTGTTATTTGATTACGCCTATTTTAGTACTTAGATTACTGAGCTCTTGAAAAACAATATGCGGCAACGGAGGTGTAGGTAGTTATGCATATCGGGTAAAATAGTATAATTTTGTCGCCTTACAAGACAATATGTCTATCGTTTTCTTTTAGTTGAATTAGCTCTGTATAGTTGCTTTCAGAAGCTATTCTGTGCAGGTTGTCACCAGATGCTCCTTTGTCCTCCTGATACTGCTTGATATAATCGGAATTGGATCTGACTTTTCTAGTACCATATCTCTAATTGAGTCAAAATTGACCAATTTTGACGCAGCGTAGTTAATGGAAATCCTCTTAACTTTACAGACAACCTCTTCATTACCACTTTTAGTCGAGTATACTTTAAAAGCGTAATTTTTGGGGCCACCCGAGACAAACTTAGTGATATATGAGCCTGGTCCAAAACATTCCAATTCATCTGTCATATCTCCAATAAATTGACCAATTGGTATATCGTGTTCTTGTTTTCTTGAAACATAAATAACAGAGTCTGTATCGTAATATAGGACTCTGTCACCAAGGTCTTCGAGATAGCTATATAGTTTAAGCCTAGCCTGTGCCGTCACGTAAGCTGCGATCGCTACATTTACAGTTGACAGGGGATCATAAGCTTCTTCTCTGTGTTCGTAGCTAAGTATTATTGTATTTTCATTAATAGGGAGAATACCATTAACAATAATAGCTGGGTTGACAAGCATTGTAAATAATTTAGACGGTTCATTTATTATTTTGGTTTTCGGCTGACTTTCTCTTTGCCCAAACTTCCCCCAAAAGCTATTTAACATAAGCTTTGCTAGCGATCTTAATCTTGGATTTTCAACAATTTAAGCATTTTCTAATTGTATTTCTTCGTGATTTAAAAAAGTTTGGATATACTGGTCCTTTTGCTCCTGCGTAGAGCAATTCAAAGGAAATCCGCTAGCTTCTTGCTTTACTTTAATAAACGTATTCATCATATTTGTAAACAGACCTTTTTCCCCGCTGTCTTTATTAAACTGAACTGTTTTATACTTCCTAAATTCGTAAATTTTTAATATTTTATATCCTTTTTCGACAGCCTTTCGAACTTCATCTAATACCCATGTTCCTTGAAATGATCTTTCTTCTACACTATGTTCACAAGGATTCTCGTTTAATTTGTGTCCACACTGATAACAGAGAACAAACATTAGTTTGTTGTTCATTTTAAGAGAAAGGACAGGATGATAGAGGTCTTTCGGTGGTAGTATCTGACATTTTATAATTCCGTCAATAATATTAAGGTTCAAATTTTTACATTCTTCTCCAATAAAGAGATCCGGATGTCCAATGGGAAGTTTTCCATACTTGCAGACATATGGGTAGAGTGAACAAACATCGGCGTACTTGATTTTTCCGATTCCCCTGCATCATAATATTCCCAGACATTACCAATACGACCGCCGTAAAAGCATCTCTGGGGTGCAGAGGAGTTGAAATTATTAGAGGATGTGACTTTGTGTAAGTGTTAATGTCTGTTTTTGTTGATTTCTGAATTTGCATTCCCACTTCTCATGTACCGTAAAACCAAAACCTTTAAGCCTCTCTGTTTTCGCTATGGTCGTTTCGTATCGTAAATTTAATGTCTGTCCTGGATCTTCGAAAAGTGGTTCGTTTCGGCCAAATTTATAGCACATTAAGCAACCATGGTAATAACAGCCTTGAAACTCAATAATTTCATTCGTGTCAGAACAATACCCGTCCACCTTGACTCCGTGTAAAACAACTTCTCTTCCCTTGGCTGCATGCAAGATATTTATTTGTCTTTGATTTTCCTCTTATAGTAACCATTCAATGGCAATTTTGCTTTGTTGATCTTTCCACCTGTATCCATTTTTCGGAATTACACCAATCGTATTTGGTTTAAGAAAATTACGTCTAAAGACCTTATTACAGGCGCTAGCAATAGTAGAGGCCTCGGTAAAAGGGCCAACATTAGTAGTACTAATTAGCTGTTGCCTGAACTTTGAACATGCTCGCGTCAAAATTTCTACATCTGAAATACAGTATTCAGTTAAATCTCTTTGCATCTTAAATTGATCGTTACAGTGTTCGTTATACCACTTGATAAATGTTCCTCTTTCTCCTTCTTTCATAGTATTAGGACTGTAATACTCTATGGGTGGCAAAGGGCCGATATAATTTGCATTAGCTTGTGTGTTAAATAAATGGGGAAAATATCCTTTTTTAAAGATATCTTCAAGACCAAATGCTGTGGGTAATTTTGATAAAGGCACAGGAAAATAGTTTAAACTATCAATAAATTTAACATTTCCAATCTGCATCCTAATAATTTTTGTACCACGCATGGTCAGTTCAGGTGTAATATTCGTTTCGGTCATTATGTAGTTTAAAATAAATTGGTGGTCAAAAGCTTGACCGTTGTGGGCTATTACAATAATGTCTTTAAACTTCTTTCTCATTTGTAACAAATAATGTGTAAATGAACCAACCGGATCACTGCCTTTAGCTATTTGAAGTCTCGTGTCGCATTTTTCACTGTCTGCACATTCAGAATCTATACATTCATGACAGCATTGTTTAAAAACACATAAATTCGGTTTATGAAGCAAGGACCCATTTTCTAACAACTCTTCTTGCCTAGTTTCCAGGTCGTAGAATACGAACAACAAATCTTTGGTCTTTGGTTTTCTTATATCTTTTTGGATAAAACATAAATGATTGTCAGGAACATGATCATTGCATGTCTTACAGAATATTTCCCCACATTTATGTTTTCTCTTGCCTTTTATCGTCTTTAAACAATTTTTGCATTTTTTTATTTCACTGCATACAGAGCTATTTTTATGATAAGAGTTAGCCTGCAAGTGATTACTAAAACATGCCTTACGATGACAATTTTCACAGTTAAGTTTAATTTGGAATTCATCGCACTTTGGTGACTGGAAACATCCAGGACACATGCCTCCACACCTATGTTCGTTTTTATGCTCATATGGAACATGGCAGTTTTCACAGAAATAACTAGTAGCAAATGCTGCTGTTAGTGAATTTATTACATTGTAATGCCCCAAGTGATGTAACAAATTGAGCCTCTCTTTAGCATTCGGTCCTTCATATATGACTTCTCTACCCTTGACGCCATATTTATAAACGGTAATTTTATAATTTTTTAAATACTGTTGAAATTTTTGTATTTCGGGGATGCTGGGTCCTTCTTCTGGTATTGTTACTTCTGCTTTTCTCATTAACTCCATAACTCTGGTTGTTTGCACTTTTCCAATATCCCGCCTTATTTTATAAAACATAGGATCTTTCTTAGCATGAGCAATGGCTCATTAAAATTGATATTTTTCCCATTCTCCCTCTTCCTACAGGTAACCGTACAGATGTTACACCAATGCAAAATGACTTAGTGTTTAAGCCCGAGGAGTTAGATTGATAAATGTTGCTAATTACATTCTAAACCTCATCATAGTTTACTTCTTTTGCCGGTCGAAATCGAATCCATCCTTCACCTCTGTTAAATTCTTTAGAACAAAAGGTAAATGATACATGATCCGATGGTTCTAGCCCTCCGTAGCCCTTTGTATAATTTGGTTAATTGCTTCTTTACCCAACTAACTGATTCAACTCCCTTGGGTACAGATTTTAGCTTAAATTCCAAAGTTCGTCCGGTGAGTTTGTGCCTCTGTACCTTCTTGATGGAGTCTTTAATAATAATAAATTTTTGAATTGAAAAATTTACGTCCTTTTTTTTTGTGAATCTACTTTTTGTCTTTTAATAATCTATTTATTATGCCTTGCACCTGGGTAATAATGATTATTAAACACTTCACTATATTTTGCTTCACTTAATTATCTGAAGTCACCTGCCGTAGCTTACTCTGAAACAATAGATAGAAGTTTATTAATTTATATATAAAATGTGAAGCCTTAACGGTAAGATATAAGAAATAATGAGAAATTTCAAGAAGTTAATTTAACTGTTTGTTCTATAAAACGCGAGTTTTTAAAACTCTTGTTACAAAACACTCTTAACGACTTGGTATTTTAATACCTTAATGTTGTGCAAATTGAAATGATAGTTATTTTAATTAAAAATTTAAATTGGGTCGTTATTAATAATGTATATAAGAACATTAAACATGCTAAATAAATACGAACAAATTCTACATTTATTGTGTTATTTACCCTACCTGTATTTACCCTTAAAATATTCTGGCGTTAATAAATTCTTATTCGCAAATGTTTTTTTTTAATATCAGGAGAAATAATTGCTTTTTAATTTAAAGTGTTTTATTATTTATTACACCTAATTAAAAAAGTATTTAAAACCAGATAGCTGTGGCTGACATATTTATATCTTTTAGTAGTTCAGTACTGAGCAAGCCCAGCCATTTATTCATATGAAATGTTTTTATGATAATATTGATATATGAAGATAGAATCGTCCGATAATTACTTAAAATCTTTAGATACTTGTTTTTATCTTTAATTCTATTGGAATTTAAGGCATATTTTTTATTCCTACACAAAATTAGGCTATGCAAAACACCAACGTGTTTTATGTTAAACATTTAAACAAATTTTGTATAGTTTAAGAAACCTAACTTTGTCAAACTTATTCATTTAAATTTATAAAAAAAGCAGTAAAATAACAAAATAGAGTACACAACATAAACCAAAAAATCCTAGGGCTTATGTCATGTTTTTCTTATATTTTCGGACGTGTTTGTTTCTGGTTAAATTTGGACTTGTTCTGTTTTTGTGGAGAAACCCCTCAAATATTTATATATAACAATTTGCTATAATTTTTAATATCCTAAGTTTATTGAAGTCCCGACAGTAACACTAAAACAAAGGAATAGGGAATGTATTATTAAAATGTGTCAAAATACAAGCTTCAGTCAAGCATACTAAACACTCTGTAGTTATGATAAATATTCATAAAATAAAAATGTATACTTAAGAAAGTATTAAATTATGAAAACTAAAAACTCACCTTACAACACGTCTTAACACGTTTACTAACTATATCGAGGGCTCGTCGCTCGTCGGCTGCGAAATAAATAATGATGAATTACGGGGAGAAACCACCTTATGTTAGACGGTAGCTAATTAAAAGCGGTGGGAGGGGTTAATATATCTACCCCAAACGTTATGTGTGAGCAGAGCCCTTGTTCATATATATTTATTCATAGCTTATACAATGCCTCACCTCACCTAACCTGTAAAATCTTACGAATAGGATTTGTAAATATGTACTTGGGTTCATTTTCAGGCGTACTAGGTAATGGTGACTAACACATTCGTATTTTAAGAAACATGGTAGTACGTAATACAGGTTTCTATATACTAATTTATGAAATTGTTTGTAGTATGTATATTTGCATTGTATAAGTTATGAATAAATATTCCCAGTTAAGCCGATTTACTCAACTGTAGCACAGAATTGGTGTCCTTTAAAAACATTTGGATAGGTTAATTCATAAATATTTGTGTGCATTTTACCGTTTCGCCCATTATATTCTAAAAGCTTCAAAGCACATCCGATTTACAGATATTCCGAAAGTCAGTGGTATTTCTGATATTTTTAGCATTTTTTTCCAAATTTGATAGCAGGTATGTATATGAATTTTATTTACAGCGAGTATACAGTGTCCTTTTAATAATTTTTACGACTATTGCTAGCATGTGTTACAATATTTTATAAATTTAATAAATACGGTTTTGTTTTCACTCTAGCACGTCAGAACACACCTATTCTAAATTCCATAAGAGGGTGGTATTTTTCAACATATTCGGCAATTTTTACAAATTTTGCAACACGTCTAGTGATTTTCAGGAATTTTTAGGGCTTTTTAGTAGCATGTCGACTTATTTTATATTCGTTTTCAAATTTTAGAGTTTAGTGGTATTTCTTAAGATTTTACAACAATTTTTACGTATTTTAATAGAGTATGTATTGATTTTAATTTTGCGGCAAACATGGTACTTTGCAGCAAATTTTACAAATTTTGCTAGCAGCGTGTAATACATATGTTTTTTTTTGTCCAGACCTTTTTTTTAATATTTATTATTTTCGCATACTTTTTTTTTAAATTGTCTACTTGCTAGTTGTTAACTTTGAAGCAACTTATCGCCAAAATAAACTTAACTCAAATTTCGGAAGTGCGTTGGGTTTTTAACATTTTTCAGCTTTTTTACGAATTATTTTATGTATTTTTTTGTTGCATGTCTACTAATTTTAATTTTATAGCAGGCCCAGTGCTTTTCTGCATTGTTTTTTAGTTGCATATGTTTTTATTTTTGAGAGAACAACTGTAAGCACAAATGCACACATTAGAACGTACCAAACGTATGTTGTTGTTGTTCATAATGTCAATTCGATATTTTTGTCTGGTTCGAGATCACTTTTTGATATTTCATTAATTCCAAAGGTGATTTTCAAGTCGCCAAAGCTGACGTACTAAGTTACATGTTATGCAAGTTTCCTAATATGCTACCCAGTGTGCCCTGATTCCCTGCATATTATCCAAATTAACAATTAATTTTCGTTTCGTATCGTCTAGGCCCTCATAACGGTAGAAAAGCAATCATAAATACATCTCTAAAATGTGGTATTTTTTCATTTGGGTAACATAATGTCTAAATCTATAATGGGTTATTTGAGGCCATTATTTGCAAAACTCGCTAATCGAAATTTGTGCCGAAAATTGTTTTTTATGTCAGAAATGTTCATTTCCATAAGGCGAATCGCTTGGTCGAGTCAGTTCCGCTCTAAACTGGCTCTTTGATACCTAAATGTAATATAAAAAGGCTAGTTATTTGCAAAAGTAACCCCATGCTTCGCGAAATTAGTTTAAAAATTTGCTAAATGCGTTTGGACCAATAGCATAGGGCGATTTTTGCAAATAATGGCCTCATTTTCACTATGAACAAGGGCTCTGCCCACACATAACGTTTGGGGTAGATATATTAACCCCTCCCACAGCTTTTAATTATCTAGCGTATAGGGCTACCGTCTAACATAAGGTGGTTTTTCCCCGTAATTCATCATTATTTATTTCGCAGCCGACGAGCGACGAGCCCTCGATATAGTTAGTAAACGTGTTAAGACGTGTTGTAACGTGAGTTTTCAGTTTTCATAATTTAATACTTTCTTAAGTATACATTTTTATTTTATGAATATTTATCATAACTACAGAGTGTTTAGTATGCTTGACTGAAGCTTGTATTTTGACACATTTTAATAATACATCCCCTATTTCTTTGTTTTAGTATTACTGTCGGGACTTCAATAAACTTAGGATATTAAACATTATAGCAAATTGTTATATATATAAATATTTGAGGGGTTTCTCCACAAAAACAGAACAAGTCCAAATTTAACCAGAAACAAACACGTCCGAAAATATAAGAAGAACATGACATAAGCCCTTGGATTTTTGGTTTATGTTGTGTACTCTATTTTGTTATTTTACTGCTTTTTTTTATAAATTTAAATGAATAAGTTTGACAAAGTTAGGTTTCTTAAACTATACAGAATTTGCTTAAATGTTTAACATAAAACACGTTGGTGTTTTGCATAGCCTAATTTTGTGTAGGAATAATAAAATATGCCTTAAATTCCAATAGAATTAAAGATAAAAACAAGTATGTAAAGATTTTAAGTAATTATCGGACGATTCTATCTTCATATATCAATATTATCATAAAAACATTTCATATGAATAAATGGCTGGGCTTGCTCAGTACTGAACTACAGAAAGATATAAATATGTCAGCCACAGCTATCTGGTTTAAAATACTTTTTTGTGTAATAAATAATAAAACACTTTAAATTAAACAGCAATTATTTCTCTTAATATTAAAAAAACATTTGCGAATAAGAATTTATTAACGCCAGAATAGTTTAAGGGTAAATATAGGTAGGGTAAATAACACTATAAATGTAGAATTTGTTTGTATTTATTTAGCATGTTTAATGTTCTTATATACATTATTAATAACGACCCAATTTAAATTTTTAATTAAAATAACTATCATTTCAATTTGCACAACATAAAGGTATTAAAATACCAATTCGTTAAGAGTGTTTTGTAACAAGAGTTTTAAAAACTAGCGTTTTATAGAACAAACAGTTAAATTAACTTCTTGAAAATTCTCATTATTTCTTATATCTTACCGTTAAGGCTTCACATTTTATATATAAATTAATAAACTTCTATCTATTGTTTCAGAGTAAGCTACGGCAGGTGACTTCAGGTAATTAAGTGAAGTAAAATATAGTGAAGTGTTTAATAATCGTTATTACCCAGGTGCAAGGCATAATAAATAGATTATTAAAAGACAAAAAGTAGATTCACAAAAAAAAGGACGTAAATTTTTCATATTATCTCAGAAACAATGGAAAAATTTATTATTATTAAAGACTCCATCAAGAAGGTACAGAGGTACAAACTCACCGGACGAACTTTGGAATTTAAGCTAAAATCTGTACCCAAGGGAGTTGAATCAGTTAGTTGAGTAAAAAAGCAATTAACTAAATGCTGCAAAGGGCTACAGAGGGGCTAGAACAATCGGATCATGTATCATTTACCTTTTGTTCTAAAGAATTTAACAGAGGTGAAGGATGGATTCGATTTCGACCAGCAAAAGAAGTAAACTATGATGAGGTTTAGAATGTAATTAGCAACATTTATCAATCTAACTCCTCGGGCTTAAACACTGAGTCATTTTGCATTGGTGTAACATCTGTTCGGTTACCTGTAGGAAGATGGAGAATGGGAAAAAATAACAATTTTAATGAGCCATTGCTCATGCTAAGAAAGATCCTATGTTTTATAAAATAAGGCGGGATATTGGAAAAGTGCAAACAACCAGAGTTATGGAGTTAATGAAAAAGCAGAAGTAACAATACCAGAAGAAGGAGCCAGCATCCCCGAAATATAAAAATTTCAAGAGTATTGAAAAAATTATAAAATTACCGTTTATAAATATGGCGTCAAGGGTAGAGAAGTCATATATGAAGGACCGAATGCTAAAGAGAGGCTCAATTTGTTACATCACTTGGGGCATTACAATGTAATAAATTCACTAACAGCAGCATTTGCTACTAGTTATTTCTGTGAAAACTGCCATGTTCCATATGAGCATAAAAACGAACATAGGTGTGGAGGCATGTGTCCTGGATGTTTCCAGTCACCAAAGTGTGATGAATTCCAAAATAAACTTAACTGTGAAAATTGTCATCGTCATTTTAGGGGTAAGGCATGTTTTAATAATCACTTGCAGGCTAACTCTTATGATAAAAATAGCTCTGTATGCAGTGAAATAAAAAAATGCGAAAATTGTTTAAAGACGATAAAAGGCAAGAGAAAACATAAATGTGGGGAAATATTCTGTAAGACATGCAATGATCATGTTCCTGACAATCATTTATGTTTTATTCAAAAAGATATAAGAAAACCAAAGACCAAAGATTTGTTGTTCGTATTCTACGACCTGGAAACTAGGCAAGAAGAGTAGTTAGAAAATGGGTCCTTGCTTCATGAACCGAATTTATGTGTTTTTAAACAATGCTGTCACGAATGTATAGATTCTGAATGTGCAGACTGTGAAAAATGCGGCACGAGACTTCAAATAGTTAAAGGCAGTGATCCGGTTGGTTCATTTACACATTATTTGTTACAAATGAGAAAGAAGTTTAAAGACATTATTGTAATAGCCCACAACGGTCAAGCTTTTGACCACCAATTTATTTTAAACTACATAATGACCGAAACGAATATTACACCTGAACTGACCATGCGTGGTACAAAAATTATTAGGATGCAGATTGGAAATGTTAAATTTATTGATAGTTTAAACTATTTTCCTGTGCCTTTATCAAAATTACCCACAGCATTTGGTCTTGAAGATATCTTTAAAAAAGGATATTTTCCCCATTTATTTAACACACAAGCTAATGCAAATTATATCGGCCCTTTGCCACCCATAGAGTATTACAGTCCTAATACTATGAAATAACGATCAATTTGAGATGCAAAGAGATTTAACTGAATACTGTATTTCAGATGTAGAAATTTTGACGCGGGCATGTTCAAAGTTCAGGCAACAGCTAATTAGTACTTCTAATGTTTGCCCTTTTACCGAGGCCTCTACTATTGCTAGCGCCTGTAATAAGGTCTTTAGACGTAATTTTCTTAAACCGAATACGATTGGTGTAATTCCGAAAAATGGATACAGGTGGAAAGATCAACCAAGCAAAATTGCCATTGAATGGTTACTATGAGTGGAAAATCAAAGACAAATAAATATCTTGCATGCAGCCAAGGGAAGAGAAGTTCTTTTACACGGAGTCAAGGTGGACGGGTATTGTTCTGACACGAATGAAATTTTTGAGTTTCAAGGCTGTTATTACCATGGTTGCTTAATGTGCTATAAATTGGCCGAAACGAACCACTTTTCGAAGATCCAACACAGACATTAAATTTACGATACGAAACGACCATAGCGAAAACAGAGAGGCTTAAAGGTTTTGGTTTTACGGTACATGAGAAGTGGGAATGCAAATTCAGAAATCAACAAAAACAAAATACAGACATTAACACTTACACAAAGTCACATCCTCTAATAATTTCAACTCCTCTGCACCCCAGAGATGCTTTTTACGGCGGTCGTATTGGTAATGTCTGGGAATATTATGATGCAGGGGAATCGGAAAAATCAATTACGCCGATGTTTGTTCACTTTACCCATATGTCTGCAAGTATGGAAAACTTCCCATTGGACATCCGGATCTCTTTATTGGAGAAGAATGTAAAAATTTGAACCTTAATATTATTGACGGAATTATAAAATGTCAGATACTACCACCGAAAGACCTCTATCATCCTGTCCTTCCTCTTAAAATGAACAACAAACTAATGTTTGTTCTCTGTTATCAGTGTGGACACGAATTAAACGAGAATCCTTGTGAACATAGTGTAGAAGAAAGATCATTTCAAGGAACATGGGTATTAGATGAAGTTCGAAAGGCTGTCGAAAAAGGATATAAAATATTAAAAATTTACGAATTTAGGAAGTATAAAACAGTTCAGTTTAATAAAGACAGCGGGGAAAAAGGTCTGTTTACAAATATGATGGATACGTTTATTAAAGTAAAGCAAGAAGCTAGCGGATTTCCTTTGAATTGCTCTACGCAGGAGCAAAAGGACCAGTATATCCAAACTTTTTTAAATCACGAAGAAATACAATTAGAAAATGCTTAAATTGTTGAAAATCCAGGATTAAGATCGCTAGCAAAGCTTATGTTAAATAGCTTTTGGGGGAAGTTTGGGCAAAGAGAAAATCAGCCGAAAACCAAAATAATAAATGAACCGTCTGAATTATTTACAATGCTTGTCAACCCAGCTATTATTGTTAATGGTATTCTCCCTATTAATGAAAATACAATAATACTTAGCTACGAACACACAGAAGAAGCTTATGATCCCCTGTCAACTGTAAATGTAGCGATCGCAGCTTACGTGACGGCACAGGCTAGGCTTAAACTATATAGCTATCTCGAAGACCTTGGTGACAGAGTCCTATACTCGACTAAAAGTGGTAATGAAGAGGTTGTCTGTAAAGTTAAGGGGATTTCCTTTAACTACGCTGCGTCAAAATTGGTCAATTTTGACTTAATTAGAGATATGGTACTAGAAAAGTCAGATCAAATTCCGATTATATCAAGCAGTATCAGGAGGAAAAAGGAGCATCTGGTGACAACCTGCACAGAAGCTATTCTGTGCAGGGTGACAAGCAACTATACAGACCTAATTCAACTAAAAGAAAATTTCTATCCGATGGCAGTTCCCAGCCATTTGGATATAAGAAAAAGAAAATTAAAAAAAATAGTCATGATAATAATTCCAGAAACAATATTACTTATGTGCAAATAAAGAGATTTAAAAAAAATGTGTGTTTAATTTACTGAAATAACAATGCTTATTGCGTCTGATATTCTGTTGCTATCATAAAAACCGAAATTGACTGGCATTTTCTAATAACGTGTGTGTTTATTCTAACCAGTAAGCTTATCGAATAATCCAAATGTTTTGGATTATATGTTTTTAGGTGTATAATACACTATAAAATGACCTTTTTAGTAATATATCAATCCATACTACAAAGATATGTCATTTGATTATATATGCAATATTATATGCAAAAAAAAATAAATATCAGAAAACATAAAATCGAAAACACTCTGATTAGTCGATGAGCTTTACCGGTGAGAATAAAAAACACACGTATCGCCGTAAAATATATCGACAAAGTTCTTGGTAAAATGCCTTTTTGAATATGGTACCTGTTAATAACTTTGTGTTTGACAATTACAAATAAATTCCGACCTTAGTAGTTAGACCTATTTTAAAGTCATTCAGATCTTACTCGAGTTCTAACTTAAATTATTTTAGTTTAAATTAATAATTATAATACAACAAAATTTGAAAAAATATATATGGTTAATAAAGGTTTTTGATATTAATTTAGGTTAATTGTTACAGATATAAATATGTTTAAAGCACATTCTACCTAAAACTGTAAGTACTAGATAGGTAGTTAGTAGTAGTATTAGTAATAAATATTAGGTAAAAAAGAATTTAATTATAAACTAAGCGAATCTGTAAAGTCCTTTTAGATACATGGTGTAAAACCCTTCGGGTGTGCAACTTTATTTATGGAATCATTATTTTATTGCAGTGCATGCCCTAGAGTTGTACAAAAGTATTCAATTATTAAAACAAAAAGGAAAACATACCTATTCGTTTTCTTTTTCATATAAACTTGCTAAATACTTTTTATTACAAAATTATGTTTTGCACCTTAAAAATCAAGGTTTTAAGAGGGAAAACAATAAACATATTGTCTTGTAAGGCGACAAAATTATACTATTTTACCCGATATGCATAACTACCTACACCTCCGTTGCCGCATATTGTTTTTCAAGAGCTCAGTAATGTAAGTACTAAAATAGGCGTAATCAAATAACACACAACACTAAAAATTTTAAAATTAAGAGAGACGTTTATAGGAACTTTTCGGCTTTTAAACTATTTATTTAAATTGTAACAAACAGATGGTTTACCATGCCCAAAAACCCTTTCAAAACTAGTAATTTACCGTCTCTTTACCAAAAATTAAACTTTTAGCTGTAATTTGTATAAAGCCTCTAGAATTTAGGCGCTCTACTTAAATATTTTTATGTAGACAACTGTACACTACCCTATACAAAGATAAAGATGGTACCACTCTATAATCGATTTAAACACCCACAGTATAAAAAAATTACAAACGATTATTGCGTTTACAGGTTTCTTTTCTAAAAATTATATTTTCTTACCAACCCTACGACTTACGACTTTACACGTTCCTGTAATATAGGCCTGCCATCAAGCAATTGATACCACTACAACCTTCAGACCTTTATCGATCCGCAAGGGCGCTCGTACTCAAGCAGTCTCGACCGCGTTACCTTCCAGTTTTACTTTTCTAACTATCCGCGTTGGCTCAGCGGTCGACGGCCCGGCCCCAGTAACATCAAGGTCGGTGGTTCGAACCAGGTATTAACATGGACTTTTTTCTCAAAAATTTAGGCAGAGAAGCCACAATGAACGCGTAAGCATAATCCAATTGAAGATCGAAACAATAAGGAACTGCACACTAAATATTGAATTCACAAGTAAAGAAACAAAACCACAATAATGACAGTTGACAGATGACCTATGGGGCCCCCAAAGAGGGCACAGGCCTGGGGTGAAAAAAAATGACGTAAAAAGGGGCCATAGAAGGGGCGGAGCCCTGTGGCCCCAAAAAATGGGGCCCGATTTTGGGGGCGCAGGCCGGTCTCAACTACCGGTATGACTACTTGTTTAGTACTTTATATAAAATAGGATGTTAGGGATATATTAACCTTCAAAGTTACAATAAAAAAATGTTTTTATTTATAACTTCTGAACAGTTGCCATAATAATAATGACATTTGGGCATTTAAATAAACTCATACAAATGCTTTTTACCATTGCAAATGATTACGCAGTAAGTTATAATTATACAGGGTAAGAAGAATTTTGTATTCATTTTTTAAAGAGGTGAAAAATTTAACATTTTGGTTTGATCGTTTTTTTTTATCATTTTTGTACAAAAAAAGGTATATTTTATTTAAATCTATATCTTGGACAGTTTTTCATAAAATCGCGTTTAAATTCAGATATATCAACATTTTGTATGTAATAAAAAAATTTTTTGAGAAACCCATTAAAATATTGAAAATTAGAAAAAAAATCTTTATTTGTATGATTAAGTTTAAAAGGCTTACAAACACCATTTTAAATTATTACTACCACATTTAAAATTTTTCTCAGAAACTGAGTTTTTTACTACATCCAAAATGCTGATATGTCTGGATTTAAAATGGGATTTTATTAAAAAGGGTCCAAGATATCCTTAAGGAAGAGCGACAGAACTTTTTTTTTTAAATACTTATATTATTTTGGTTTACTCTATCATCTCTATCATTTTTGATCTCACCTTTCCGGACACCCTGTATATTTCTTTATAGTTTTGGAAATATGGATGTAATCAGGATTTTATCCTGTATGTTATATTATCGTTGCAAAGATATTTTAAAAAGGTTTAACAAAATACCACATTTGGTATGTTTATCTTTTATAGTTTTGGAAATTTGACCATCTTAAACTAAAAAAAAAAATATACGTACCAACTTAGTTTTGAAAGCTCATATTTTCGAAACTATTAAAAAAACGATTTTAAATGTAGTAAATTCCAAAAGGTTTTTAAACTGCCTTTTAAGTGGTGATAGGGTGTTTTATGTAAAAAATTCTATTTTATTATTAAACTTCTCACGATGGTTATATTTCAAAACTTTGACAAATTAAATATATTAAATGTGTTATTTTTTATGAAATTTAAAAAGACCCCTTTATTGGTGTTAAAATATTTTGGGTGTTTCATTACAGAAAAAGAACTTTGTGTTATAACTAAAAATAATCAATAAAAAAAATGTAAATAAAAAGTTTCAGGTATTTCCATGTAGGATTCAATAGCGTGCATATTTTTTTTATTGACTTTTATTTTACTCTCTAAAATTAAGCAAGTTACAAGTGCCTAGCCAAACTAACAAAATTAGCACTCTGTATCTCCAAAACGTATCAAGTTAGCCATGATTTTCTTTCACCACTAAATTTATTTTAAAAATCCAAAATGGATATTGTGCATTTAAATTTGTCATTTCTCTTTCAGTTTCCGCAAATATACCCTGCAAGGTCAACAAAGGCGCCACCCTGTACCATAATCTTTATCCTAATTCGCAATCGTCGGACCACCATAATCAAAAATTTTACAGGAGATAAGAAAAACATCTCGTTTAGCCTATGATTATGATCATAAGCTAATGATTTACCATGACAAAATAATGTTAAATGTTTTTAAATGTATTGTGAAGTAACCTTCATCATTAAGTACAACAAATTATGTACAACCAACTTAATTATTTGTATCCAAGGCGTTTCTGATATTTTGAACAAATAGCAAAGCTGAAAGAAGTTTCGTATTAAATTGTTATTGTAATTAATAAACCATTTGTTATTTATTATTTGAGCACTGTTAAGTTATTCGCTTCTTACTTAACTAAGGGCCCCCACAGACGTGCAGGTGTACCCACGGTCTACCGTGGGTATACCCACGGTCTGCCCACCGTAGACCTGTACAGTTTTTTATTCAGGTAGACCTGAGACCTGAGCGTGTGTGGGGCAATCAGGTATAACTGTACAGTTTTAACTGCACAGTTTTTTTCTCCGGTCGGCCGAAACACTACTCGGGTAGACCTGAGACCTGAGCGTGTGTGGGGCAATCAGGTTTAACTGCACAGTTTTTTTCCTTCGGTCGGCCGTAAACAGATTTCTTTTTAATGAATAATAAAGTTTAACAGGTAAAGGATATAATAATTAAAAATTATATAATTTAAATAAATGTTTAGGTTAAATGACAAATACGGTATTGCTGTGCCACAATATATGTAAATAGTTTCGTTTTATTTTATTGTTTTTTTATGTTTTTTTTTAAGAATAAAATATTTCTTATTGAGGCCTTTAAATACTTTCCCTCTTTGATAAAATGTATTATACAGGGTATACTATTTTCGATGTTTAGTACAGTGATAGCTTAGTTGGCTAAAAAGTTATGGTAAAAAAATAAATAAAAAAAAACAACTTTTACCTTTTTAAGTATAGGTCCGAGTTGGGAGTATAATCTCAACTTTCAATTTTATTATCTTACAAAACAACCTTTAATTTTTTAACAAGTTCTTGATAAGCAGCTTCCCGTTTATTTCGGTCATGGTAATCCTTGTTTTTGATTTGCCATAGACATGGATAAGATTTATACATTTCAATAAATTCTTTAATGATTTTTTTTGGTTTAGACCAGACATTCTTTTAACTTGCGTTGACTGTGTGCTGTGAAAAATGACAACCACCCCACACAGAGACTAAACAACAACTAAAGGTTGTCGTTTATGGCAATAACATGAAATTTCGTTGAAATCAACTAATAAAAATCATAAAAGTTATCAAGTCCACGTAGGGTCCAAAATGTGATTCACCCTCCTGTCGGCGCCTTTTTGCGCTGCTAGTAGGACAAAGCGGCGCGGTATAATAAAGGGGCTACACTGGTTTTGATAACGACCCATTGTAAAAAGTCCAGGTACTAATATAATAATAAATATATAAACGTTACATGTCACGTAGCTTTTTTTTATTGAACAGGTAAATGGGGCGCAGGGATCTTGGGGTCGATAAAATCGTATAGGTAAACGGGGCGCAAATGTTTTCTTTAAAGTAAAGGTATCGAAATAAAATGTTGGTCTATTTTTAAAAAATTTATTAATTACGAAACATTTATTGCATCAAAAAATATTTACATTCTTTTGTTTACTGTCTTTTGAAAATGTCAAATTTTTGTAGGCTATTAAATCTTTTCCACTCACACTTTCAATTACTGATACCGACATTTTCTCACTATTAAAATCTTGAGTGGAAATCTTTTCGCACATCAATTCACTATTACAATGAGAACTGAACTGACTAAGTGGTATACAAATTATTAGTGTCAATTATAGGAATTCTTACCTGCCCTGGCCCACACCCCTCTCGGGAAGCGCTGGCGCCCCATTTACCTATTATATAAACGTAACCTTACAGGCGTGCAGGTAAAAGAGATATTTTCGCGCCCCGTTTACCTCCGTCCATTTTTGCCAATGCGTGGTAAGAAGACAGTCTAAAGAATTAAGGTGACACATTGTGCATATTAATAATTATGTTTACGTTTTGTTTTTATAAACTATTTTTAGGAAAACATTTAGGTTTAAAATTGTGGTCCCCCTCCCGCTTAACATATCAGAAATAAAGGTGTTTCGATATTGATTAAAGAGTTACTGAATTAAGTTGTCCGTTACTTTCGGATAGTACATTTCAAATTAAAAAGAAACAAATAGCTATATTTTCTAGCACTGTATTTATTGACATTTTGACTTCAGTCCTGAAGCTTTGCTAAATTTTCGATTTGAAAATGTAGCAAGCAGTCGAAATATCAATAAATGCATTAATGAGAAAACAAAGTTATTTGTCTCATTTTAATTTGACTAAAGAAATTATTGTAACCATAGTCATACACACAAGCTTTTATTTAATGGGACACCTTGTATATTATTTATTTAATTTTAGTATTTTTTATGACTTTTAAATTATATTTATAATTATTAAGTTATTAAATGGAGTTTACCTATAGTTTATTCTTTTAAAAATTTAAAAAAAACAACCCAAAAAATGTTTTGCATTGTTTAAAATTCTGTTGCCATAATCAATTACTATGTATTTTTTCAATTACAAATAAACCAGTTCACCCTCGAGTTTACAGTGCAGGTCTACCGTGGGCAGACCGTGGGTATACCCACGGTAGACCGTGGGTACACCTGCACGTCTGTGGGGGCCCTAATGTATTAGTTTAAAATGTAGAGCCACAAGGATGACTTGTAGGGGAGGGGTGTAAAAATTTGAAGAGCATAAAAAAACATGTAATAGTCTAAGATCCGGCACTAAGAAAATATACCCTGACGTTAATTTAATGACATAATATTTTCTAGGTAGATTTTAATGTAGTGAATGCAAGTGAACAACATATGCCAGCATAGGTCTGCTACAATTAATAATAAGTAATTAATTAATAGTTAATTTATTTATAATTGTTACCTTTACATGTTAATTGCATAAACCAATGATCAGCGGTAAAATAGCCTAGTTGGTTAGGTAGCAGCATTTAGCAGTGCATGCCTTGTCGACACTCTGGGTTCGTATCCCGCACTGTGTAACATTTTTTTTTTATTTTTTATTTCCTTGTCTATTAGCAAAATTATGTTTACCATATTTAGTTAAATAAAATCGGGCTGCTATCTAACCAACTAAGCTATTTTACCGCTGATCATTGGTTTATGCAATTAACATGTAAATGTAACAATTATAAATAATTTAACTATTAAGTAATTACTTATTATTAATTGTAGCAGACCTATGCTGGCAGATGTTGTTCACTTGCATTCACTACATTAAAATCTGCCTAAAAATATTATTTCATTTAATTAACAGATGGGGGTATATTTTCCTAAAGCCGGATCTTAGACTATAACCTTTTCATGCAGGGTATCCCATCGGGAATTGCTGCAATCGATTTTTCGAAAAGTAGGCTT
The DNA here is from genome assembly GCA_014170235.1 of Listronotus bonariensis. Classification (NCBI taxonomy): domain Eukaryota; kingdom Metazoa; phylum Arthropoda; class Insecta; order Coleoptera; family Curculionidae; genus Listronotus; species Listronotus bonariensis. The sequence goes on along the minus strand of JACEGR010000710.1, from coordinate 170,445 downwards.
TGGAAAGTTTTAAAAATTTGGTAACGTTATAAAGTCAGTGGGGGACATACACCTAAAATATTTTAACAGCTTCACCACTTCCGGGTATATCGCGTATCCTTATTTTAAACGAAACACCCTTAATATTATTTACTTTTTAGATTCTGCGTAAAATTCTAAACATATGTAGTTTAAGCATGGTGTTCTATATCTAAGTTAAACCGTTTTTGACGTATTTTAAACTTTATGTCAAAAATGACGTTCGCAAGCCATTACAGAATAATCAATTTTTTAAACTAAAGCCTTCGGTATGATTTGGGGTTGGGTTTTTGTAGAGAAAAACTTCTTTATTGGACTGTATTGATATTTTTACAATTTATAAATACAGAGTGGTCAAAAATAATCGTTAAAAATTATAACGACAAAAACCCTTAAAGCCATTTTTTAAAAATGTAAATCCCCATCTTTTTAGCTATCCCATTAAGTTTCAAAAATAAGGGTGAGTTTGTATAAGGATGTCTACTCCAAATTTTTATAGTTTTCGAAATAGTAACAATTTGGTATTTATCTATTCTAACGATGCATTTAAAGTACGGGTAGGTACGGTATAGTTGGCCATGACGCCCCTTTTCGTGGATAGGGCCAACTAGAAGTCAAACTAAGCCGCACTTAAAAGCCTTGTTAGAATAGATAAATATTAAATTGGTAATATTTCAAAAATCCTTATATTTGATACTTAATCAATTAAGGTAAGAAAAGATGGGGTTTCCATTTCAAAAAAATACTTTAAAGGTTTTTGTCGTTAAAATTTTTGTCAATGACCACTATGTATTTATTACTTGTGAAAATTTAATTTAGTCTACTAAAGAAGTTCTTTTTCACGAGGGACCCAACCCCAATTTATATTAAAGGCTTTAAAAGAATTGATTGTTATGTAATGGCTTAAAAACGTTATTTTTGACATAAAATTTAAAATAGGGCAAAAAACACTTGTACTTAGGTATAGATAGAACACTATAAATTATGTTTAAAATTTTACGCAGACATAAAAAATAAAGAATATATAGGGTGTTAAATTTAAAATAAAAAAGTTGACATTATCTTCCGGTATAATTGGAAGTGGTAAAACTGTCAAAATATTGCAGTTGTAGGGCCCCATCTAACTTTATAATGTTACCAAAGTTTTCAAACTTTTCAAAGCCTGATTTTCGAGAAGTCGATCGCAGCAGTTCCCGGTGAAACACCCTGTAAATCTGACTTTTTAGCTAACCTGTTTTTATATGGGCAAAAAAAACTTAAAAAGCAAAAAATTCTTTACGCCAAAAAGCGTACTTTTTTATACATATTCTGTGGAATAAATTCAAATAGAGCTGGTATTTCATTGAAATGCTAATTTTCGGTAAAAATTTGAAATTTAAAGTACCAATATATATTTTTGAAAAGCTCAAAGAAAGTCTAATAAACCTAAACAAAAATATACAAGGTGTTCTATTAGAAAAAAATATAAGTTGAATATTTTTTTAGAACGGCTCAACATAAAAAACAATAAATTAAATAATAGCAATATTCTACGAAAAAAACTACGCAAATAACTTTATACCTTTAACAGCAAACAAGTTAAATAAAATTGTGGAATTATGCAAAATCTAAAAATCACCCTGTAGTTCCGAGATGAATCGCAATAGCCATGAACTGTTTTCACTACAGTTATTTCCTCAAAAAAAGAGATCGAGAGTCGTATATTAGATTTTTGATATTTCTTACGGTTTTCATAAATGTAAAATAAAATACCCCGTACAACGTGTTTTATTTTTTTTTAATTATAGGGTATAGGCTAAACGGTAAAAAATAAAAAACTATGATACATATATATTCTTAAACAATAAAAGTTTACTTTTATTATATTATACAAGGGCAGAATAGTTCTTCTAGTTTTGATATCTTAACATGTCTATTAAATATCTTTATTATGAAAAAAAAACAAATATTATTTTGTTTAAATTTAAATTTCTAGAAATCAAACTATAAAATATATTTGCCCTATTAAAAAGTATATTTGAGGCGTTGAGAGCCAGAGCAGACCATCTCACAATTTAAAAAATGTACTTTAACGAGTATTTTAAATGGCATAAAATTTACTTATCAGAGCCAAAGCAGTTTAAGAGTTTATATAGGTTAGTAGTAGCTTACCAAGTCTACTTTAGCTCTCCTAATAAGTTAGTTTAATACTATTGAAAATACGCGTTAAAAAACATTTTTTTAATTGTGTGATGGGTCGCTCTGGTTCTCAACGCCACATTTGTAAAAGGCCCTGGTAAATATTCTTTCAACAAAAAATATAAATTTAGCTAAATATGACAAATTTGTTTAGATTTAAATATATTTTTTTATGTTTAAACGCCTATTTACCATAATAACTGCTAAATTAGAGTTTAACAATTTTTATAAAACATATTTTTTTGAAAAAATTGCAAAAAAAAAACGGTATTTTATTTATTGCACACCTAATGGACCTTCTGTTAAGTGGGTGTTTTTTTATTAACCATTTATTTTACTACAAACATAGGTGTACAACTATATTTTGTATTTATTACTTTATTTTTGACAAAAACCATTTATTTATCTTTCAATCCACTCACGTTTCATAGACAATTTAAAAAGAAGTAAACAAAAAAACAAGTAAAAATAATTTAAGTTAACCTTACCCCTAACTTTTTAAAAAATTAACAACTTTTTAATAAAATTAAAGCCAGTCACCTTTGCCATTAACTTTTAATATAATTCTGCTCTGTGTTAGGCAGTTTCTACAAAAACTAAACCATGTTTTACATAAACTATGTATATATTTTTTGGTGGTGTAATAACAATATCAATTAATTGGGTATTACTGGCTTTTTCTAAAGATATGTTTTGTTTTCTTTAATTATGTCTAATTATGTACATTGTAGGGAAAACTAGCCTAAAACAACATCTTCGAGTAAAATGACACACTGCCTAATTTTGTTTTTCTCGCTTTAGCAGCAACCTCTTAAACATGTAAAGCCGCGTCCAGAGTTTACATCCGTCCAAACTAACCAACCTATCTGCGTGTTCCTTTGCCGCCAAAAATCGACAAGCTCTGAATAACCGGCGAATCATTTGCCAAGCCCTTAAAACGACATAAATTCCGTCCACGTTAACGTCCGCGCTACGTGGGGCGGTATGCGGTGTGGAGCAGCACGGCGAATTGTTGCAGTCTGGACACGGCTTAATATAATCACTGCAGCTGGTATACTGTGTAAGGCTTTCGCGGCCATCTTCTGCTTATGTTTTTGGTAGGCCGTCGTTGTAGATTTTGTATCCTTGAAGTTTCGCCAGCGCGAGTGGTTGGCACCCTCAGAAGGTTCCTAGTAGACTACTGACGTACTACTGTGTCCCGGCGCGGACGCAGCGAGTATTTATAGGCAGCTTGGGTGAGCGGGGCCTGTTCGGGTCGGTCGTTGCGCAGTTGTTGTTCCTGCCGTGGTGCTATTTTTGTGGTTTTTAAGAATTGGCATCCACGTTTTATTGATCTTCATTGATTCTTCTGTTTTGGTAAAGTTGTTGGTATGTTTGTGTATCTCTATGGCTTCCCTGTATATTCTGGTATGGTAGGCTGAGGTATTAGCAAGAACCTGGGTATTTTTATATTTTATGTGGTGCTCTGCCACGGCTGATTTTTCAGTCTATCTCAGGTGGTAGTTAACTTTATATTCTTTAATTCCTGTGTTGATCGATCTCTTGGTCGTTCCGATATACACACTGCTACATGAACACGGTATCCGATAAACTCCTGGACACGCCAGGGGGTCCCTTTTGTCCTTGGCCGATCTTAAACACTCTTTTACTTTTCTTGTAGGTTTGTATATAATTTTAATATTGACCTTTTCTAGTAGGCGACCTATTCTATCCTTACCCTCGGAATGTATGGCAAGAAGGCTCTTGCCGTTGGTGGACTTTGCTTCTTGGCTTTGCGATTATCATTTAATGCATTGCCACAGAAAAGGCAGGATCAAAAGACTAACTCAAATACATTTGCGAGACAACGGCGGCGATTTGCCAAAGGAAAGTCGGTATCTATTGAGGAGAACAGAGTCGGCATTGTAATATGCTGTCGCGCCGCATGAACTAGGTGTCCATCTACATCAGGATTTTCCAGATTTTTTCTTTATTAATATTTTGGGTTTTTTACTTACATATTATTATTATAGGTAATAAAATTACTTATCGGCTTGGCCACTCTCATTTTATCTCTCTGCGTGTTAAGAGTGCGTTTAGGGACAGTTTAATTTGTGCTTTATTATCTTTATATACAATATGTCTAAAGGATCGAGTAAAGTGGTTTGTTGTGCAAGAAATTGGTCGAACAAAGAATATACATGCAAATTATCGTTTTTTTCATTTCCAAAGGAAAATGGAAGGTAAGGTAATAATATTTGGTGTTATTTTAACGCAATTTTTAAACGCATTTTGCGTTTGTTGTGATCTAGCTTTGAAAGCAGAGACCTTTCAGAAAAAGTAAATTATTTAAGAATCTGAACATGTAGTGTCCGCCAAAAAGTTTGCCACATATTATGGGAAACATTTTTATTTTTGAAATTATTGAGAAAGTTTTTCAGGCATTAGTTTCAGGTAAAAATGTAAACAAATACATTTTAAATTCCAAACAAGTGAGGTTAGTTGACAAAAAGTTATTTGAAAAAGTTGTTTAGAATTCAGTTTTAGGCAAAATGTTGAATTATGGGCTAGAAATTAGACAAATGTTAAAATCTGTATTTTTTTTAAATATGTTTTGTCTCAATATTTGTAAATTGTAATTTTGTTTTTCGTTACGCCAACAGAGTGGAAATTGTATTAATCCTTTGCCCATTCAGATTTGTAGGGCCTTTAAAAACTAAATTGTTTTAAACTTTTTCACTCGGGCACCGACAATTGTGAAGGCGATTTAGATGCCATACTTCTCAAACTCGTAGAAATGCAGATGCTGTTCCGATAGCGGATTCTCCACCTATATCATCTCAAATTGCATTACCGGCAGTTAGTTTTAAAATAGATAAAGATTACCAAAAACAGGAATTATTACAGAAACATTTCCAACAATATATTTGCGGGTATCTCATTAAAAAGTGTTTAAAAGTACAATATGGGAAAGATATGGGGCAAATGTCGAAACATTCGATAACGAACATTTATTTTGTTACTAGAAAGCTTATGACCCTAACAGCAGAGTTTTTGGCAAACTAATGACACCTTATAATGACTTTGTAGAATTTATATCAAACCTGGAACTTATTTTTCAATCTAATTTTAACCAAATCCCTATTAATTCAGGGATAATAGGTCAGTTTTTAGATTTAAGTAAACAAGTGGAATTCACACATCAATGTAAATATTTTTCTTTATTGTATGTAGTTAAGCTTTAATATAGGTTGAGGCTATTTTATGCTATAAAATATATAAACAGAAATTTCAGAATAACTGCGAATAAAAACAAAACCATTATTTGAAAAAATCAATAAAAAATGTAAAAACTGTTTGTGTTTATTTATTCTACAACTACCCTTATTTTCTCATGTACAATCGCATCCTAAAATATTCTGAATGAATTCCGACATCCTGTATACCATCAACACTTTTAATTTATTCCAATAGACTGTGAATGAATGAAATAATTTTAAATCCGGACCTGGAAAATAGAAAGGATGGAACGCGAGGTCACGGAATTTTACACGCAAACTTCAAAGGCGGTATACGAGTGTTGATATTCTGTTCCTACTTATTCTGTGGTATTGCTTTGTGTATTTCCATCTGTGTGTTTTTTTTTAAATATCAGTTTAACTTCTATCAGTTCGTTGACCTGCAGGTAATCCTAATCATTTTATCACGTGACTAATGCTATTTGAAATATTAATAAACATTTAGAATGAAATTAGCCACATAGGTTTTAAAAAATGGTATCAGTTTCACTTCAAACAGTTTGTTCACTAATAATTTCTCGAAGGAATACCACTTTTAACAACGTGTTCGTTAACATCAAAAACTTTTTTTCTATACGCTAAGGTTGTTCAAAGTGGGCTCATGTTAAATGCGCTTATGTATCTCCTAGGACAGACATTTATTGGTAAAATTTTGTTAATTAATTAAAAAACAGTCAAGTAATTATACATAAATTTAGGTTTACGTTCTACATTATTTTTTTAAAATTATATTATAAACTAGCTTTTTCCCGCGGCTTCGCAAGCGTTAAATTTTATTTAACCAGATTTAGATTTAACCAAAACTAACCAAAACTTATCAAAAATTCCTCTTTCCCTATACCGGCCAGCGTTTGCAATGTAAACGCAAAAATGTGTTTATTCACGACTTCACATTATAAATCTTGTAATTATCACTGGTTCTCCAATAAATTAAGCATGTTATTTTCCATACAAAACTTTTTCTTGAATCACTCTATTTATAAAAAGAAAAATCATTAAATCCGCAAAAAGCGATTTAGTTTTATTCTATGTAGTGATGTTAAATATTTTTAATACAAATAAGTTTTAAATTAACTTAATGTATCTGTTTTTACTTTATAAAATTCTTTAAATCTACTGTTAAAGGTAACTACTATTGTGTCATTTAATCCGAAATCATGCCTAACATGACATATGTACTTTGAATAATTATAAAAAATAGTCGTTATATTTTTTTTATTAGGTTAACCTTGACTTAATGAATAATTATAAACAATAAAAGCACTTTACAATATAATAATATGTTATAATAAATCGCATTATTATTTTTTAGAGTATGGGTAAAAATTTTAGTGTTGGGCGATATATCAATAACCGCGACATTTCACCGGTGAATGGAAAATCACTGGCGCCTACCGGTGATTTACTTTTTGCAAATACGGTGATCAGTGATCGAAGCGAATACTGCAATCGGCATCGACACGACACGCATTGGATGATTGCTGATCGCGCCGATGGAAATGTGATATACCTGTATATAATTATTTAAAATATAAAATAATATGTGAAGGAAAACACGTGATTTAAGCTGATATGATGTTTATATTGTTTAGACGTGGCGGATAAGTGCAAACAAAGCTAAAAACTAATCTTTCTTTATGCTAATTTTTCATTTTCATTGGGAAAAATAGTAAGCTATATTTTATTCCATTTTTATTTATTTAAATAATTTAAAATTTTTATTTTTATTATGCTCTTTCGTTCTGCTTTAAAAAGTTTTTAATTTAATATTTTTTGTAATTGATTATAAGTTAAAAATGTTATAATGGTGTTTAATTAATAAAAAAATGTTTATTTTTATTTTTGAAAGTAGGTAATGAATAAACCCTAAAACTTGATATTACTTTTACATAATAATATGGCAAGACATCACATTAAGCTTGTTGTTGTCACACCTTATATAATAATGATTATTTGAGTTACGAGCCAAAAATTTAGATTTCGTACTATTGCTGTTAATTTAATTTTCAGCATAATATTTGGTTTTATAAAATCAATAAATACCATGCTGCATAAATAATATATTCGCTGTTTTTATATTTTCATTTTTAGTTAAATAGTTATGTATATTTAACTCACTGCAATGATTGAAATCACTGTTTAAAATTACGGTGATTTAGAAATCACTGTCGCCGTTTCACCGGTTACCAAAGAATCATCGTATTTCCCAACACTAAAAAATGTATAAAGTACCTATGTTATTTAAGGCCAGTTTCCCTACGACAAATTAATTACTTCAAAAGAAATTTGTATTTTATTGCTTATGTTTTGATAATGTAACACTTATTTTTATGTAGTGTGTAGTTGTAATTAATTATAATGTAACATTATGCGACACCCATAATTGGAACAATTATAGAATAAAGCAATGGCAGTAGGTGCAAAAACAACTTTTGTTTTCTGATAGCCCGTACTTGCCAACGTTTTCTATCAGATAATAAAATCTACCAAAAAATTAGCTTATAATCTTCCTAAATTTAAATCTACTAGGACTAATGGCAATTGCAAAAATAGTAAAGTAATACGGCTCTGATGGTGTATTTAACGATTTTTCCTACGACCCCATGTGAAAATAGTAAATAGCACACTGTTTTCATGCATAGAAAATGCCTTATATCACACTTGTGTTGCAAAGTACTTTACGACACTAGTGTTGCAAAAGTATAATATAAAGCTGTCATCGCTGTCATTGTTATTTAAAATAAATTTGGAGTTATCAGGCTGTTAATGGGATTTACATTGAAAAAGCCATGCAATATTTTTTATGAGGACCTTTTTTAATTCTTAAATGATAAAAAGCGACTAGGTAGGTGATTTTTGATATAAAAATATTGTTAAACAGTATAATATATCGCAGTAAGGAAATAGTATATTACATAACAAGTTTGGAAAATGACTAATTTTACACGAGTGGGAATATTGTAGCACGAGGCGTTAGCCGAGTGCGACAAACTCCACGAGTGTGAAAGCGATATTCACGAGTACTGACACACTATTTTTCCTACGACCACAAATTATTCACCAAAAAAAAATATTAAAGTTTGTCTGTTCAAAAAAATAAAAACAATTGAGAACTTTGCAACACTAGGGTGATATTTACTTTGCAACACTAGTGTGATATATACTTTTCTACTAGCGTGCGGAAAAGTCCACTTTTCCGCACGCATTTTAGATTTGGAAAGTGTTACTTTCCGCACGCCGTGCGGCAAAGTTACTTTTCCGCACGCCGTGCGGCAAAGTTACTTTCCGCACGGCGTGTGAAAAGTAAAAATAAGTTAAAAATGTATATATTCAATTGCAACACAAAAAATCAAATTATATTAGGCTAAATAAATAGATGTTTTAGATAAAAATTTCATTATCTCAGAAATACGTATAAGTAAACGTCAGACTAGACTACACAAGTAGAATTCGACTTTATACCTTAATTTTTTATAAATAATAATTATTTCTTATGATCGAAAGAATATCCAATAAAGGGTTAAGTAACTTCACCTAAAAGGTAAAACCATGGCAACAGAATCGCTCCATAACAACCAAGTACGAGATAATTTGTCAAAGTCAAAGTCAAATAATATTGCTGAATATAATAATTAAGTTCTTGACGATTTTAAAATGCTTGAATCAGACGACGACCTACCAAGCGAAATTTTGGAGACTGTTAAGAGTTTAGAATTTTTGCCTGAAAAATCAAAAAACAGGTATAACAAGGAATACGAAGTATTTCAAAACTGGTGTAATGGAAAAGGAGTGAAAAGCTTGAAAGAAGAAGTTTTGCTTGCGTATTTTGCCAAGCTCTCCAAGACTATCAAGCCGAATACTCTTTGGTCCAAGTATTCGATGTTGAAGAGCAAGCTTAAAATTGAAAAAGATGTGGATATCAGCAGGTATTTCAAGTTAACAGCATTTCTTAAGAAAATGAATATTGGTTTTCAACCAAAAAAGCTAAAGTTTTTACCAATGAACAAATTAGTAAGTTCCTACTAGAAGCACCTGACGAAATTTACTTAATGATCAAAGTGGCAACAATATTCGGACTGGCGGGAGCATGCCGGAGAGAAGAGCTTTGCAATTTAACTACAAATGATGTTATTGATAAAGGCGATTTTGTAATGATTAACATATCTCAATCAAAAAACCATACATCCCGATGTTTTACAATTTCAAAAGAGGTAAAAAATGGAAAATATTTGGCATTGTATAGAAAATATGCAAGTTTAAGAAAACCTAATACTAAGCATAATAGATTTTTACTCAATATAAAAAGGGAGTTATCTCAGTCCAGTGTGTGGGCATAAATTCCTTTGGCAAGATGCCAGCAGATATCGCTGGGTACCTCGGTCTTCCAGACCCTCATTTATACACAGGCCATAGCTTCCGCCGATCATCTGCGACAATGTTGGCAGATTCCGGGGAAGGCATAACCAATATTAAAAGACTGGGCGGCTGGAAATCGACTTCAGTTGCCGAAGGTTATATCGAGGAGTCCGCAAAAGAACGAACCAGAATATCAAACAAAATCTTAAATCAGAAAGACCCAACAACATTTACGACATCAGCATCCGCCTCCCAATCTGAAATATATTCTATTCAAACCGAGATACAAAGAAATCCAGGTAATGCAGAGGTAGAAAGTGGCAATACTGGGTCTACGACCACCATACCCAAGGTTTTGTCATCTGCTATAAATTTACAAAATGCCAACAACTGCTCCTTTATAATTAATATAAATAGTGATAAGATTTAGATTTAGTTTTTTTCTTAATATGTAATAAAAAATACAAAATACATATATTATAGACGAACTGTTTTATTTATTTTCCTAAGCTAGTAGAAAAAATGTTGTTCCTAACACTTGCGGAAAGTATTTTATCCTACGCTAGTAGAAAAATATTGTTCCTAACGTTTGCGGAAAAATGATACTTTCCGCACTTGTTAGGAAAATAACTATTTCCGCACTCAGTGCGGAAAAGGAGTGCCGAAAAGTACTTTTCCGCACTAGTGAGGAAAAGTGGCACTTCCGCTCTCCCTCCCTGTTCAAGCCTCACTTGATTAATGGACGACCCCAAATGACAGGTCCGGACATATGTTTGTAGGGACTTTTTTATTTCAAAAAAACATAAGTAATCACCTTAAGTTTCGTACTGTAGTTAGAAAACACCCTGTATAGAAAAAAAACAAAATATGAAACGCATGAAGCATATTTTTTAACGAATTGTAAAGTTACTTTATGTTCTGGGTAAATAAATTAATATTATTAAACAGGTAACCAAACAAAAATGTCCATTTAACATACCTAACTAATCTCATTTAGCTGCTGAGTCACGAACTTATATCGGTTTCCGGATTAAAGGCATCAAATAAATAAGTCTATTTGCTATTTTAATTTTAAAATATTATTTACAAATCAACTAACAGTGTTGCCGATTAGTCGGCCGTCAAGTAAGCGATGAAGTGAAAGATGTATACAGAATCTTATATACGCTTGGAACGCGCCATCTATACTGGCTCGGTTTTATTCAACTAAAAATATACACCAAATATACATAACTTTCATCCGGGTATCTTTTTGACGGCCAACAATTTTTTTGCTGCGAGTTTCTATGATAAAGATCTTTCAAATAGCACTGAAAACTATTTGACGGCCATATATGGCCGTCCGATGTACTCGGCCGTCACAATGATGGTAAAATGAAAATGTACGGTCGTCGGATTGATAGAGGGATATATATATATATATATATATATATATATATATATATATATATATATATATATATATATATATATATATATATATATATATATATATATATATATATATATATGTATACAGGTTTGGCGAGTTGAATCTAACGGATTGCGTTTTAATGTATTAGACACTAATAGATAGAGAGTAGACAGAGAACGACTGCATAGGTAACCGCCCACCGATAGCGACGCCGATTCCTCGTACTGCTCGGGTCCGCTCGATGTGAATGTAAATTTCGGCTGCCCCGCAGTGCGCTTTAGCAAGCGCTTGGAGATAGGTAGGTCAAATAAAGTATTGGAATTTCACGCGCTCACGACAGATAAAAATTTATGTTGTTTTTTAACGTGCCCATAATAGCAAGTCAAAAAACAACTTTAATATGCTCACATCTAAAAAACCTTTGGTGAAAAGAAAATACAATATTCTAAAATAAAATGAAAAATAACTCTTAAACAAAAAAATAATTCTAATTAAATGGATTATTTAATAAGGTGTTCAAATACACCTCCTTGTTGGGCTTCACAGTATCCCAACCTATCGTAAAATTCTCTACGTACATTTGCTAACATTTCAGGTGTAATGGACCTAAAAATATTAATAATTCTAAGCCGCAATTCGTCCAAATTAACGGCTCTTTCATGTCGGTGTTGGTAGAGAATTTCTTTCAAATAGCCCCATAAGAAGTAGTCGCAAGGCATCAGATCTGGAGATCGCGGAGGCCATGGTATGGTACCTCTTGTGGAAATAAGCCGTCCAGGAAAAGTGTTTGTTAAATAGTTCTGCACATGTCTAGCGTTGTGAGCGGGACATCCGTCTTGTTGAAACCAAATTTCATTAAAATTAACATCCAAGTTTCGTACAGCGGGTATAATATTTTGTTGCAATAAAAGTAAATATCTCTCAGAGTTCAAGGTACCATCAATGAAAAAAGGACCTACAATGTGGTTGGCTAAAATACCAGCCCAAACATTTACCTTTTCCGGGTATTGAGTTCGTAATGGCACACTTAAATGTAGATTTTCCCGAGACCAATATCTCACGACTGAAGAATTATGTCGACCTAGAAGAGGAAAAGATGACTCGTCTGTAAATAAAATATTACTTGTGAAGTCGTCATTTTGATCAATTTTTTCTCTTAGGGTTTTACAAAGCTCCATGCGTTTTATTTGATCTTCTGGAAAAATCTCTTGAGTGTTTTTAATTTTGTAGGCTTTGTACTTATTTCTTTTCAAAATATCACGCACTGTACGGCTTGGAATATCAAGTTCTTCAGAAATTTGGGAGCTAGAACAAGGTTCACTTATTTCCACAAAAGCACACACATTGACCTCATTTTCAATCCTAGCGTCAGGTGTTCGACGAGGTTCCTGATCGCCACTAGAACATTTTGCACATCGATTTACACATCCCGACTGCTCAAACTTATGCCAGATATTATAAATTGTTTTAGCAGTCGGGATTTGCTCATCAGGATATGCAAATATAAAACGGCCGACAACTTCTTCTGCACTCTCCGCACGACAATACCATTTAATGATATTAATCTTTTGTTCAACAGTGAAGACCATTTTTACTTTATTACTGGATCCGCCTTCGTACCAAAGGTTAAAATAAATTGTAAACATGATCGGCTAACACGTACTTCTTGGTATGCGAAAAATTGCAAACGAACTTTGACCGGACTGATAAGCGCAACGACGACGCGATAGCCGCCGAGGGAGGAGCCAAGCGTGTTTTCGCTCTACTCCGTCTTTTTCTTACACATTGCCCAAAATCATATTCGAAACTCTTCAAGCGCCGAACGTGTATATATATATATATATATATATATATATATATATATATATATATATATATATATATATATATATATATATATATATATATATATATATATATATATATATATATATATATATATATATATATATATATATATATATATATATATATATATATATATATATATATATATATATATATATATATATATATATATATATATAACACAAAAAAGTTATAAGTAAGTTGATTTAAAGTTTTCCTGAAGAGACTTCAGCATCTAGCAAAGTTAACCATGTGTTATTTAAACTCACAGATTTTGGTGCTACACATTTATCTTTATTTAATAATATGTATGCACTTTCTTAAATTTTGCGTTTTTTAGAACAACTTTTCTTTGCTAGAATACGTCTTGTGATTGTTTTCAAATGCGTGTTGACAAATTTTAAATTTGTGAAATTTTGTGTTTTTATTTATGTTTTGTGTTCTTTTATGCGTTAAGCCAAATGGTCTACAAATTTCACCTATATAAAGTTTATCACATTCACAAGGTATTTTATAAATAACATTTTTTGTACTTTCATTTATGTTGTGTGGTTTTGTTTTTGTTAATTGAGATCTTATATTTTTTTTGTGTTCTAAAGATTGTGCGAATATTAAATTTATTTTCTATTCGTTTTCTATAGGCCAGAAATGTATGGTAAAAATAAATTTGTAATAGGTCTATTTTGATTTGGTCTTTGGTTTTGATTATCAAATTCAAGAAAACATTTGTTTACAAAATCAAGAGGATAATTATTTTGAATTAAAATATCTTTTAAATAATCTTTTCCATGGTTTATATTTTCATTAGAACAAATTATTTTAATTCTATCAAATAGACTTTTTACAACTCCCTTTTTAACCAATATTGGGCGTTTTAAGTTAAAAATTAACTAGCTGTTTGTATGTGTAGGTTTTCTTAACTTTTTTTCAAATTTGTTTAGGTCTTTTTTATTAGAATGTCAAGAAAAGGTAGTTGTAAATGTTTTTTTTTCTTTAGTAAATTTAATAGTTAGTTCTTGTAAGTTAATTTCAGTAAAAAATTTTATTTAAACAGTGTTCATCATGTTGATAAATAGAAAAAAATGTAGTCTATATATCTCCACCAAAGGTTTATAGTGATTATTCTCTACCAAATTTGATTCAAAATTTTCCATAAAAATGTGATTTAGTAATGGTGATAAAGGTGAGCCGTGCCAGAAGTTTGTTTATAGAAATCAGACTTACATTGAAAATATGTTGTTTTAACACAAAAAGCTATTAACTCAAGAATGGTGTTAATGTTTAATGTGGTTCTTTCTCCAAGATGGACATCATTTTCTAATTTCTTTCTAAAAATATTTAATGTTTTATCTACCAGAACATTTGTTAATAAACTAATAGCATTAAAACTTACTAGTGTATTATTTGGATCGATGTCAATGTTAGATAATTTTTCTAAAAAATGTTAAGAATTTTTAATGTATGTATTAGTATTGTTTACCAACGGATCTAAAATGCTATGTAGAAATTTTGCAAATAGATGTGTAGGTGAGTTTATACAACTATAGGACGTAAAGGAATAATATGTTTATGTATTTTTGGTAATCTGTAAAAGTGTGGTGTTTAACTAGTGTGAGGTGTCAGTTTAAATCTTTTATTATCTGTAAAATGGTTTTTATGTTTTGTTATTATATTATAAATTTGTCGTTTAATAAATTCGGTAGGATCATTGTATATTTTTGTATAATTACCATCATTTAAAAAAGACATTATTTTATTATCAAATGTATTACAATCTAATATCACTGTTGCATTTCCTTTATCTGCAGGAAGAATTTTTATGGTATTTCCTCTTTTAAATTAAAATTCGATAACAAAAATTGTTGGCAAATTTTATTCAGAACAAAGCGGACCTGTTCCTACAAATTGTTTCCTATAAAGTTTGTTTAAATTCTTGAAATTTGTCAGTTATTTGCATTTTAGTGAAAGCTTATTTAAAATGCAAATTTAATGCAATTTTTATAAAGGTTTTACTAAAATTCACGTTATCCTTCAAAATAGGTTCCAATAAAATTTTGCAATAAATTAATTGTTTTGTCAGAAAAGCCTAAAATTTATGTATTTTTATAACTATATCTTTGACCTTAAATAAATTTTAAACGATTAAGGTTATGAAAACACTACATGCGAGTTTTTCTGTGAATCGATACACAATTTTGTTGATGAGTTGTAAAAGTCAAAAGTTTTAAAAAATTCATTTCATATAAATTAATAAAATAAAACAAAAAATATACTTTGTTCATAGTCACTTTAATTGAATATTTAGCCGTGACAGCTGTTTCGTAGTACAACTACATTTTCAAACGTACTGACAAACTAAAATTATGTTACTTATATATAAACAGTAATACCTAATAAAAAACATATTTTTTAAAAAAGGTTATAAAATCAATATGGTACAGTTGTGAAATTTAAAGATTTTATTGCTATATTTTATAAAAGTTTTACAAGGGGTAGATTTCCTAGGTCAATCTGTGTGTTAAGCATTTCATATAAATTAAAAAACTTAGCGAACGAGAGAAAGTAACTGAATTTTTTTAATCTTTCTAGGGATTTTTTTAATGCGAGTAACCAAATTTTTACCTCATGTCAGTGAAAAAAAATGTTTTTTTTTAGGTGGCAAAGTTCTTAAAAACAGCTCCGTTATTGATCTTTCTTTTTTTTAAAGCAGATATTTTTTATGTTATTTAAAATCAGAAACCTCTCAGAGGGGAAAAACATTTTTTTTTAAATATAAATATTATTAATACAGGAAATCCACTAACTGTTCCACAAGCTTTAAGGGGTAATTTTTTAGCGAAAAATAAGAAAAAAAACTTTATATTTACAGTTCATGGCAAAAAATAATTTTGACAAATTTTGACATAAAAATTATTTTTTAACACGCTTTTATTAGCTTGGGTTGTAACTATCTATCTATCCATCTATCTATCTATCTATGTAACGGAATCTTTGAGCCTATTTTTTACCAACTTTCAGCGATTCAATTTCTTTGAAACTTTGCACCGTATCAAGGACCGATGACAATGCAATAATTTAAAAACAGTATCCCGTTATCCTGATTAGGACCGCCAGGATAAATAAATTCCTTTACAGATCCTCTGTGTCTCTTGACAAAATGGCGAATGAATTTTTTAGTGAATAAACTGGAGCATTTATTTTTAAAAAACTAATTGATATATCAAACTAAAAAATGAAAAATAAATAATAGTTTAAAAAACTAAAAAACACGCTTTTATATGCAACCGAACTAAAAATTAGAAAATAATTTTTCATTACAAAGAGTTTGTCACTTCAGAATAAAAGCGTGGGGTGCTTAATATATTAAATGTTATAATTATTCTATTTGCAAATATCTATGAGGGAAAAGTTATGAAAAAATAGTAAAATGCACCCCACGCTTTTTACTCTGAAGTGACAAACTCTTTGTAATGAAAAATTATTTTCTAATTTTAGTTCGGTTGCATATAAAAGCGTGTTTTTTAGTTTTTTAAACTATTATTTATTTGTAAATTGTTGTACATTGTCTTACTGGTTATATGACGTTCTTTTAAATGTGCAAAAAAAATGGCCGCCGTAAGAAAAATAAAAGGTTATATTGCTATCTCAAAACCAAAGGCTTTTATTAAAATCTGATATTTTTTTCACCCTTTCGGGGTCATCCCACCCAGGTCCGACGACCGCCCCCTAGGTGGTGCACTGCAGCCTGAAGGCTTATTGTACCTTGACCCCTACTCCTTCCCATTCACACACCATTCATTCCATAACTTGGATGGTTGTTGCTCGGTCCGCATCCCCGAGCAGAACACCGTGTGCCGTTGCCCAAAACACCGCTGGTGCCGGTCACCCATCCAAATTATAGGCGCGCATTTCACTGCTTAACTCCGGAGATCGACGCTTGCCGATACAACCGAAGCCGCCACAAGCGCGCCTAAAAAAATCTGATATTGAAAATGCATTGCTTTTAAAAAGTTGTTCCTATCATTTTTTTACAGATTAAAAAAATAATAAAATAATAAAGTTACAGCACTTTTTTAAAAATGTACATTTTCAGTTTTTTCAAAATAACTCCAAAAACCAAACAAGTTACAACCGTCATCAAAACGGCATTATATTAAGGGTTGAATGTCCTAAATCTTCCCTTATTTAACCATCTTTCCATCTCCTATAGTTTCCACTATCCCAATACATTTCCAAACAATTTCGGATACACTGTATAACTAGTTTATATTTTAAAAGCAGATTTATGTCCACTTGTTATTTCCCTTTTATTTATTTAAATTTCAATACTAAATAATTATTATATCGATGCCACAGAAGGGACTTATTCCGGTTAGCGTATTTACATTCTATACCATTATACAGATAAGTGCCATTCTATAGCGTAGTATAATATGTATATCTAAAATGCATATGGTTTTTCCAAATTATACCGCGATTCAGATAAACGTCAATCTATACCATAGTAGGATTTGAACTTACAATCCTCTCCTATTTCTACTCCAAATTATACCGCGGTACAGGATTTTCACAATAGTAGTAAATAGTTCTCTTGTGTTAATATAAAAACATTGTTAGAATTGTAATTTAAGATGGAAGCAAACCTACATGTCTTAAAAGATATTATTTATAACGAGGATATAATTAAAAGTTATAATTACGTTAGTTGTAATGAATACAGTGTTATTATAAGAAGCAAAAATCGCCATAGCGATAATAAAACAAAGAGTGAGTGGTGTGACGACTGGATCCGCAATTTTAGTATTGGCACCACAACAAACTGAATACTGGATAGTTACATATACTTACCCATCACTAGACAAAATTAAATACAAAAAAGTGTTTAAGTGTCATCATAATGAATTCAACAAAGTTGTAGAATTTAGAAAATGTACCACTTGAATAAGAAATAAAGGATGCGGTGCCAAAATCGTATTTCTTTTTTAAGAAAGTGAATCCAAATACTATAAAAAGAACGCGCATTAAAAGACGGGCACAACATTGTCATTACGGTAAGAGATAATAATTAATTATATAATTAATTAGGTATAAGAACCATCATCTGTTAACGATCTAAGTAGTGTAACTGATACTACACTGAACCATCTCTCTCAAAATTTTACAAAAGTTGTCGAAATTATAAAGGAAATACTTCCGTAGAAACAACTAATGCTATAAGTAAAGTTAAGATGACTATGAATAAGTTAAAAACAACTGGTAATGGTTTGAATTTTTACATCAAATCAAAAAAGTTAAACTTAGAATTATAGGTGTACAACCAATATCAACTAGTCGCAGAAGACAAAAAACAGGGCTAACTGCAGGTTCAAAAAGAATTCAGGCTGGTAGGCCAACAAAATTTGAAGGCAGTATCGTTAAAAACGAAAGTGTTTGAGAATTCTGGAAGTGAATATTAGTTTCAAACTAACCAGAAATCGCAATATTTTTTTAATTACGTGCAAGTTTTGCTTTCTAAAGCATGTTTACTTTGTTAGCATAGAAATAGGCCATAAAAAATAAAGGTAACTTTAAAAAATAGGTTTTTTTGTTCGCGGTATAATTTAGAGTAGAAATAGAATCGTACTGTAAGTTCATATGCTACTATGTTATAGATTGACGCTTATATAGTACATATTATACTACGCTATAGAATGGCACTCACCTGTATAATGGTATAGAATGTAAATACGCGTCCCGTTAGACATGAGACGTACGAACACCCTATAAGTCCTACGCCTGATGCATTGAAAGTAATTTAACCTTTCACGTGCAGGCGCGTTTGGTTACATTACTTTCAGTGCAAAACTTTTTAGTAGGGGAGCCCACGATGCTAAATGGGGATTTACTCGAGCGTCATAGAGACCTATTGGGTTGCAAAGCTGAGCTGATAAGAAGAAAAAAATGTTATATAACGTATACCTTTTCATCGGTGGGAAGCGGCTATATAGGGTAATTCAAAATCGATCACCAAACTTAAGGTAGTGATTCTACTTGACAAAATAACGGTAGAGCTTCATATAATTTTTTTAATGTCATTCGTTTTCGAGTTGCAAGCAGAGTACAATTTTTATTTTGGTTTTTTGCCATATTGCATTTATTTTTAACCAATCCAGTTGATATTTGGCACACAAATCGAGCTTTGCAGATTCCAAAATTTTAAGACAAAAGTACTTTTTTAAATACCGCCGGAGGACACTTTATTTAAATCTTAAAATTTATTTACATCATAACTTTTTATTTTGACAGATATCGCAAAGCTAGGGGCGTCATTTTATAGACAATCAAAAACTTAAAAATCAGGTACTCCTTATTAAAGTCGATAAACCTCACCGTTTAGGCACCAATAGACATTAAAATTTTCATCAATTTCAATCAAATTACCTACATACATACAGGGTGTCCAGTAACTCAACCGACAAACTTTACAGGGCGATTCTACAATAGAAAATAAGAAAAATTTTATATAAACATACGTCCTAAACGTTTTAGTTTTTAACTACGGTGTGTTAAATATTAAAAAAAGTTTTTTTTTTAATTTTTAACACCCCGTAGTTTAAAAACTAAGACGTTTAGGACATATGGTTATATAAAGTTTTTTTCTTATTTTTATTGTAGAATCGTTTGGTTAAGTTTGTTGGTTGAGTTACTGGACACCCTGTGTATATGTAGGTATTTTGATTGAAATTGATAAAAACTTTGATCTCTATTAGTGCCTAAACGGAGAGGTTTATCGACTGTAATAAAAAGTACCCTAATTTTTAAGTTTTTGATTGTCAATAAAATGGCGCCCCAGCTTTGCAATATCTGTCAAAATAAAAAAGTTATGATGTAAATAAATTTTAAGTTTTAGGTAAAGTGCCCTCTGGCGGTATTTAAAAAATTACTTTTGTCCTAAAATTTTACAATCGGCAAAGCTCGATTTGTGTGTCAAATATCAACTGGATTGGTTAAAAAATAAATGCAATGTGGCGAAAACACCAAAATAAAATTGAACTTTGACGGCTTGTAACTCGAAAACGAATGACATTTAAAAAAAATTATATGAAGCTCTACCATCATTTTGTCAAGTAGAACCACTCCCTTAACTTTCGTGATCGATTTTTGAATCACCCTGTATAATATCCACGTTGACGTTTTTCTTTGTAGCCCTCTGTTTCCTTTACATCACTCTTAAATTGTAAGATTAGTGGAATATACACTGTTTGGCATGTAATTAACTTCCCTATCTTAATCTGACTCGCTCGACATCTGATGGATATATTTTTGTTTTTTATGATCGGCCCAGTATACGGGGCTCATATTTGGTGGAGATACCTAACCGGGTACAAGGTATCCTCCGGTATATTAATCTGCCGCGCTGTAGTAAATCCCAAAATCCCCTCTGAGGCTCCCCAACAATTTTTTCAGGCGTAGGGTGTTCGTACGTCTCATGTAACAGAACTAAAATTTTGAACATTTTTTTAAATAAAGTGTTTACTAAATAATAATTGTCGACCCAATATATTATTTGGCGAAAACAAAGTTTTATTGTATTCTTTAAGTGAAACGTCAATAAGTACAGGGTATTTCATTTAAAAGGAAAAATGGCATACTTTTTGACTTTCCCCATATTAAAAAAAAATAAGATAGCCAATCGATGTATTTAATCTCAAAAATAAAAAATCGTATTGAAAAACAATTGCATGAAAAACAAAAGACTTACGCCATAAATGTTGTATTTTTTTAAAAGGAACATTATGTTTATTATTTTATCTTTGAATTATATGGTCAATTCTAAGGGTTTCTATTCTATATATTTGGCTTATTTAATTAAATATCTCAATATAAAATACAGGTAATGCAGGTGATTATCTGATTCTTCTGTCATTTTTTTCTTTGAAAATTTTTAACGTCTTCTTTTTGCTTCACTTATAATATAGCAATAATTACTACCTGTAGTACTAGTTTCTCATCTAATGCATAATTTTAAAAAATAAGTATTAAAATCCACCAATAGGTAAAAATTTTAATGACTTTGAAGTATTAGGTAATCATTTGTATTCCCTTTATTGTGTATTGATATATTTAAATAAATAATATTAGCCGAAAATATGACTCTTTGAGCGCCAATAATCAAAAAAGGGTTAAAGACAGACATATTATTATAGTACCTTAATTAAAAAATACTTAGAATTGAGCAAAGAATTCAAAAATATGATTATAAATATGGGTTTCCATTTAAAAAATGTAAAAGTTTTGGCGTAATTCTTTTGTTTTTCATGCAATTGTTTTTTTGATACGATTTTCAAATTCTCCGATCTAAAATACATCAATTGGTTATCTTTTTGTTAAAAAATATGGGAAAAGTAAAAAAATATGCTATTTTTCCTCTTAAATGGAATACCCTGTACAATATTTTAGGAATATGCAGAAGGGATCCTTGTTAAGTTAAGAACATATTTATTTAATTCTGAAAGCGATGCCGCCAAAAACACAAAAAATGATAAAGTACACAAACCTTTTGGAAAGCACATAGCCTCTGACAGAGCCTGATTACATATTTTTAGATAAATAAATGAAAACATTGAGAAAACACGTATCATGTACTTAAAAACATCCTCTTATTTCGTCTCTGGCCTGTTATAAAACTGTGGCACGTGGCGTACTCGTCAGGTTGAATATTTTTTGCTGCAATAAATCATTGTTCACAAAAGGGTTTATTTGCTTTATCATTTTTGTGTACTGGCGGCATCGCTTAAAGAATGAAATAAATATGGTCTTAACTATAAATAATTTTTTCTTGACTTAAAAATATTTTTAAACAAGTTTTCTATAATATTTAAAATTGGTAATTTTCGTAATTATGTATTTTATTAAGATTATTGAGAAAAAAATATATTTAGACACAGTCAAAAGGTGCTTCTATCTTAGACTTGGTATATAAACTAAACGTGGGGTGGGTCAGAAACCATAGCACCTGTGCAAGAAGTGTGTATAACTTAATGAAAGTATAGTTAGTTGGCTTAATAGGCATCATTCGCGATACCGCGCTGTATTAAACGTTACTAGTGCAGTTCTTTGAAATTATAGTGGAACTTGTTTGATTTGCCGATATTTCCTTAAAGGTAGGTAAACATTTTGGGAAAGAAGACATATTTTTATTACACTAATTCTAATTTAATTTTACTATTATTCTTTATTAAAAAGTTAATAATGGATTTTTTTAATATAGTAATAAATTAAATATTTAAATGCATCAAGACTTTTTAAATGCAAACTAAAAAAAAATCAAGTAAAGTGAGTTTCATAAAAAGTTTTTTTAATTTAAAATACAAATCGTACCAGGTTATAAAACTCGCAGTGGTCTTTGTAAAGGGTGTTTTTTTTGGTTGGGATTATAGGGTATAGGCTTAACGGTAGGAGATACAAAAAAATTAAGATACGTGTCCCGTTCCCTTTTTAGTGTTTAGTTTAATGGCGCAATCAGATCCACGCTAACTTAATTGGTTTAGAAGATAGAGGGTGATTCTCAAATGTAGATTTATATTATGTCTTATTACTCAGACGTTTATGAAGATAAAAACAAACTTTTGATATAAAAGTTCTATAACTTTTTACGTATAATCTAGTGGCGTACCTAAAATAAATAATATTGTTTTAATATTTGAGATATAACCCAAGCTTGCATTTTTTAAACGGGACACCCTGTATCTCACTGTTTTTAATAATTGTATTTTTTCTTGCGATTACAACAATATATAAAACTTAATATTTTGCATTGTTCCTAACAGCAAAAGTCTTTGCAAAACCGTAATTTAATAACTTTTTTGTTACAAAGTTATTTGCGATGGTAATATGAAGCTCCGAATGTGGACAGTCAGAATGTATTACAAAAAAATTAGGTATAGCTATGTCGGAAAATACTTTTTCAAAAAATCGTTAAAAAATACTTAAAAATTTAATTTAAATTTTAAAAAATTTATTTTAAAATGCTTTTAATATCTTGGATTAAAAATAAAAGGTTATTAAAATTTGGTTAAAAATTTAAAAGGTAAAAAGAAATTTTTACATTACGCACTTTTTACTTTTTAAGTAGAATGCAGTGGCGTTAACAATTTTTTTCAATTTTTTTAATTGAAAAATGTTATTTTATTTAATTACTCCGTATACTAGTCAAAAAAGTTAAAGTATCGTTTAATCAGCTTTTTAAAACTAAAAAACACTGTGGGTTAACTTTTATACAAAAAAATCCAATTTTTGTAATTTACATTCAAAGTTTTACTGTAAGCAATGCAAACAAATCAGTTACCAGATTTTTTGATTAACTTGATTAATGTACAATTTTAAAAAATTATTTTGCAAATTAACTTTTTTTTTTTTACTGTGTAAATCTAGGTAAAAAGTACTTTTGTAAGCAAAATTATTAATGGGTAAATAGCTGTTAATAATTTTTTGATAAAGACAGTGGCGTAACATTTTTTTTTTTCTTAAAAAATATTTAGCTTGAACCCCTTTGGAACAACACTGGTAAAAAATATTTTTCATGTATGCCAAAAAATGTCTTCTGATGCATAAAAGGTGCCCCCAATTTTTTTTTTTTTTAAATCTGAGTTGGTATAAGGATTATAAAAAAAAAACATATTTTTAAAATTTAAACACCCCGTATTAAAAAACTAAGTCGTTTAGGACATAGGTTTGTATAAAGGTTTTTGCTTATTTTTATTGCAGAATTAGCCCCTAAACTTAATCCGATAAGTTGTGAAACAGCCTGCCCAGCAAACACTATTTGCCGGCAATGTACATTTTTCATATTGGCATTGATGGTAAAGCATTGGCAATTGGTGGCAATATTATGCCAATATCTTATACACATTAAAAAGTCAACCCTAAAAAACACTTAATTGCCAATAAATTTTACATGCAGGCGAATTGCCGGCAAGCATACAAAAATGGCGGCATACCCATCCTGATTAAATAAAGCACGCGTTTTTGTTGCAGGCAAATAAATATTGGATTTTTGAAGACAAACCTTCAACGCATATTCATATTTTTAAACCATATTATTAACATTGGTATTTAACTAACATTAAAGCAATTTTTTTATCTGTTTTATTTATAATGGCAGCTAAACAACATTATTTTATGTTTTTTACCTAATTTAAAGGAAATGGCCTTTTCATAACATTTTATTGTTAAAAATCATGCAAATAAAAATTAGGTCAAACAAAACGTTTATTATGTATTTTGGAGTGAATAAAAATAAAATGATGGTAAAATTAGCTACGTTAATTTTGACCGAAGGTGGCCGCTTTGTGCATTTGTTTTCTACGTGGTTTTCTAGCTTTTTAGTTTCTATTTTAAAGAAAATAGTTTTTTAATAGACATAATTAAATGTATTCATTACCTAATAAGTGTGTGTTGTGTGATTAATTGGTGATGGCTAGTCGAGAAGGCAAGATATTCAAGTAGACTGTTTGGAGCTGTAAACATTTTGTTTAAAACCTTATTAAAAGTTTTAAAGACGTGTTAATAAAAAAATATTATATATATTTAATAGTTTTTTGACATACCGATAGATGGCGTAATGGACAATAAACTACTACGTTTCTGCAAGATCTTCGCTTTTTATCGTCTAAACCGTACCCATTAGACAAAAATAATTCGAGAGCGGTCTGCGGTAGGTGATCTCACTTAGCTTTGAAAGAAATATCTTCGGCTAGTGTAAAAATCTGCATCTCCAAGTTGGACAGTTTTCCGAGAGATGGTACTTTGCATTGCAAGGAAATTGCATGCAGTAAGGAGTTTTTTCCTATTTTAATTTTCATATAAAATATCGCATCATTTTCTTTAAAAAAAGTATATGCGACAATTTTCGTCAATAAGACGTCAGCTTGCTGCTTGGGAGTATCTGCATTTGCCCACTTTCGTGTCTTTTTGTTATCTTTTTGCCAATAACTTATTAATGATGGATGCCATCATCTTAAACGCATTTTTTGCCAATAACTTATTAATGACGGATGCCATCACTTTATCTGCAACACGTGGCCTAATAACGGCCAATTGCCCACTTTCGCGTCTTTTTGATACCTTTTTGCCAATGCTTTGCCATTAAAGAGTGTTGGCAATGCCAGTAAATTAAATGTACAACGCCGGCAAAAAATGTTATATGGGTGTATTCTGTTTATTCTCGATTAAGAAAACACAAAAAAATGCATAGTACTGGATTAAAATTAAAAACCACACTTTTAGCGAAAAAGTGTGCTGCATGGGTTAAAAATTTTAGAAACCAGTGTAATAAGTGCAAAATTACAGTTGCTACCAAAATGGGACACCCTTTGCAGAGTTGATGAATATTCAGCGTGTCTTCGGAAGTTATTTTCAAATAGGAAACTTTTTCATTATTTATTTTACGAAAAAAACTGCCTCATTATAAAACAGACAATAATATAAAAAAATGAAATGATATTTCCACAAAAATAATTGTATGTTGGATGTACAGGGTGTCCCATTTTGGTTGTCCCTTATGGGAAACTTGGAAACCATAAGAGATATTAAAATCCGATACCCCATTTTAAAGCTCTTTTTGGAGAAAACATTTATGGTAAAAACAGATCATCGCTATCGCGAAGCGTTTCAGAGATACAGGGTGATTCTCGATTTTTCACTTTTTGAAAAGGCCCTGTAGCTTTGTTGTCATTACAGATACGAGAAAACTAATTGCACATTATAAAGACACTTTTTTCGTAGAATCCAGTGGCGTAACCAAAAATTTTTTGAGCTGTCATTTTTGACATATGACCCAAACATGTTTTTTTATTAGGGACACCCTATAAATGATTAGGTAATTAAATTGCTTGTTTTTTCTAATTAAAATAATATATTATTATAGGTGGTTTAATAAATTTTTTACGTCAAATATTGGAAAAATTATTATTTTAAAGACGCATTGCGGCTTCTATCTGTTTTTAAATTGTTTTATATTTTTGTTTTAAAAGGAATCTGTCATTCCTTAGCTCAGGAGACATTTTCGTAGAAAAAAATTAATTAATTAATTTTTTGTTTTTTTTTTCTACGGAAATGTCTCCTGAGTTGAGGGATGGCAATAAAACAATTTAAAAACAGATAGAAGCTGCAATGCGTCTTTAAAATCATAATTTTTCCAATATTTAACGTAAAAAATTTATTAAACCATCTACTATAATATATTATTTTAATCAGAAAAAAACAAGCAATTTAATTACCTAATCATTTATAGGGTGTCCCTAATAAAAAAGCATGTTTGGGTCATAAGTCAAAAATGACAGCTCAAAAATTTTTTGGTTACGCTGGATTCTACGAAAAAAGTGTATTTTTAATGTGCAATTAGTTTTCTCGTATCTGTAATAACAACAAAGCTACAGGGCTATTTCAAAAAGTGAAAAATCGAGAATTACCCTGTATCTCTGAAACGCTTCGCGATAATCTGTTTTTACCATAATTGTTTTCTCCAAAAGAGCTCGAGGATGGAGTATCAGATTTTTAATATCTCTTATGGTTTCCAAGTTTCCCATAAGGGACAACCAAAATGGGACACCCTGTACAGGGTGACCTAAAAAACTTGTTTCCAAATTAATATACATAGCATTTCCTAACTACTAACCAAAATTTTAAAAATTGGTTTCTGATGTCATTTTATATAAAAAAGTTGCTATAAATGGTATTTTATAAAAATATCTTACATACCCTTAAACTGATTTGGTTAAAATTTGGTACTTTTATTTAATGTAATAAAGCCAGCCAATATCATTGACAAAAAATGTATGGCAGGCTTTTATTGTATTTTTATGGTTTTCTATGAAGCAACTAAAGATACAGCTTTTTAGTGTTATACATTATTTCATGTCTGACTTCGTATTTAAGATATTTATAAAGTAACGCCCTTTTAAAAAAAATAACCCCTTGTATCTCACAAACAAAGCAACTCCGGACATATACTATGTCACCCTTTAAAGTTTCGTACCGTAGTTAGAAAATACCCTGTATTTAAATAAGGAAGCAATTCCTTTTAAGCCACCCTGTACATTCAACAAATATTTTGGTGAAAATGTATTTTCTTATCAGGCAGGACTTGTTATAAAGATGCACTTTTTTGTAAAGGTATTAATTAAAAATATTCCTATTTGGTAAGAACTTCTGAAGACATACTGTATTTGTTGTTATAAGAAAATGTAATACTTTTCCTTGTTGTATTTGCAACTTTTTATTTTTCGCTCTTCAATTTTTTTCATCAAAAATCGAAGAAGGGGTCGCAAAATTTATAGTTTACTTCAGTTCAAACAAAGCTTTGCTCGGCACTATATTCGAGGTTGTTTTCTTCTTATAGAAAACGCCTTTACACGTCCACAAAAGTTCTATAAGACCAAAAACAATGTGGAACAATAATCTAAAAAGACTTCTAATTTTGAGCCTTACTAAACTAAAAAAAAACAGAATTTACGTTTGTTTTTTGAAGTGATCTAAATGTACTTAAAAGCTTTAACCCTTAAGTAGGCGCGAGGGGATTAAATTGACCCCCAGCGTTGTCATTTTTGTAATAACTTTTAAATTTTTTACTAATTAAAAATAAAATCTCTAGGTTGGAGTCAATCCCGAAGGCTTTTTCCAGTCCCGGGATTTTCGAGACTTAGTATGCTTAATCCCGAGATCCAGGGACTAAAAATATGCGGTAATTTATAGCCCCTAGTTCTACTATGCTTTTACTTTTCGAATATTTTTCTTTTATTAGTCTTTTTCATTCTACTTCATTTTTTAAATTCATGCTTTTAAAAACTTAAATTATGAATATACTACACTCAGGAAATACAGACATTACGGTAATTATTCTAAAACGCTTCTATTCTATATAATAAAATATACATTAATCCATACTAGATTCTTAATAATCTACATTTATATTTACTTAAGCAATGAAAACATGCATTTCCTTTTTCTTTATCAGCCTCTATGAATTTGGGATCCATTTTGCACAATTATAAACTAATTAATACATCAAATAACTTTTAAAAATCCTGAAACAAAACTTTTAACGTCTAAGTCAAAGTCTTGTGTTATTTTCAGAACAGGGCCGTATTATCCATTAGGCTGACTAGGCTACAGCCTAGGGCCCCATGAAAAAATAGGCGCTAGACAGGGGAGTAATAGGCGCTAGGCAGGGGAGTTTTTAAAAAAGTTTAGGTTGAGTGGGGATTTTTGGTAAATAATTTCTCTGTGAATAAGGTGCTTTGGAATGAAATAGGCAAATAGACTCGAAAAGGAGGAAATGACCTTTTTTTGCTCTTTTTCTAGCCTAGCCTCAAACAGTTAATAAGGCCCTGTTCCAGAATTAAATAACAGTAAATCCCTAAAGATCCACCAATGTTACGTCATGTTTCGGTAGGAGCAGTACAAGGTTGCCGGCTCCTGCGATTTTACACCTGTTTAAAATAAAATATTTTTACGAAATCGAGCAAGTAAAAATAATTTACGATAAAAAACTACTAAGATGAATCCTGAAATTAATATCCCAGGATTTTGAGACAGGTCCCGGGCCTTTCGAGATAGGTTTTTTCCCGGAATCACAGGATTTCGGGTTGGGGGTCATTTGACCCCCACGCACCTACTACGTACGTTAATTATTTAATGGGACGTTCTATTTTTAAAATGTATTAAAAGTTTTAATTCTAAACAAGTTTTTTAAATAATATGTTTCTCTTAGTTTAAAAACTAAAGTAGATTTCTCATATGTATGTCATATTTCTTAATTTGCACCTACCTCGTTAAGCTACGATTAATTTTAATTTTAATCTGTGTTTCATAAGTTTCGATGTATGCAGAAATTTTTATCATAAATAATTTTTTTGAGAAATTAAAAACTAAAAAACTTTCCATATGGTTTAACATTTCTGGCAGTAACTGTATAAGTAAGTAATTAAAATAAAGAATGTTGAAAAGTAAGTAAATAAATTCCTCGAGCTGGTGTTTTTCCTTTCATTGTATTTTGTAATATTAATATTATTATTATTGTTGTTTATAATTTATAAATTATTCCTATTTTGTTTATTATGATAAATAAAAAAACAGCTGTTTTGAAATGGTTTCATGTTTCATCATAACTATTGTGCCAATAAAATGTATAACCGTGTGATTGTTTGGTAAATCAATTCTTCATCAATATTTTTATTTAAAAAACGTGTTGTGTGTATTTTTGTTAGCTATTAAATAATTTAAAAAAGTGGTATTAGTTAGCATCTTGAGGTGGCGCACTAATTTTAAAAATTAAAAAATAAGTAAAAATTCTTGATTGCAAAAAAAATTTGAAAGTGTTCTACAGACTTCAGTGTATTATTCTTTCATGCCAATTAGATGTTAAAATAAAATTATAAGTGTTTTGTAAACACAAAAACAAAAATAACAAGCTTCTTTTAACCACGGGAGTAAAACTTGCATTAGCAACACGGTGCTCTGCTCGTAGGTCAGCCGACGGACCGAGCAGCAACAATCCGAGTTATAGAATGAGTGGCGTGTGAATGGGAAGGGGTAGGGCTAAGGCACAATAAGGCAGTGTTTCCACAGTCCACTTTTCAAAGTTAATATGGACCACAAAAAGTGGTTCGGTAGTAGCCAATCCGATAACAAAAATTTTAGCATTGTTGACAAAAGGAACTACAAGCTGGCGACAGTCGACCACACACACACACACACACACACACACACATCGTGTTTTCTATACAGCTATTTTCGCAAATTTTACATATGTTACTTGGATATAGTCTTACTACAAGCATTATTTTAAATTATAATAATAATTACATTATTTTACGTTTAAGTACCTATTGTTTATAAAAATTAGACAAAAATACAACCGAGATAAGGTCGCAGTTACTTTAGACAGTTGTGACGTCGTCGTCGTTAATTACCGGTTAGAAATAAAAAAATTGTTATTGAACTGCATTGACATAGTTACTTGTATCCTTAAGTAAAAAAAGGGTTAAAACTAACAAAGCTAGTCAAAAAAGGGATAAAAATAACAAAGCTAGTCATTTTAAACAGTTTTTTTAAATTCGCAGTTTAAAAAGAACGTATTTTATAGCTACAAACAAATATAAAAATAAACACATAAAATGCCAATTTCCAATAATATAAAAGTAATTTTGCTTTTTTATAAGTCGTAAAAATCGCAATTACTTCAGTAACACATTTTAATGTCTTTATTTAAATTTATAATTATTTACAAAAATATTGGGCAAGTTTAATTTCATCAATAAAAAGTATGCTGAATTTATGCACTGAATGTTAAATGACGTCACGGCATATTCCGATGAATCCGATGAAATTAATTTTTAAAAACAGTTTGCCGTTTGTTGTGAAACTGTCAATGACCAGCTGATTGTTTTATCTTTTCTTTCGTAATAACTTTTATGTTTTTATTATTGCTGTCGCTAGAGAATAGTAATTTATGTAACAAGTGCATAAAGTGATTCTTTTTTACGAATGGGAAGTTTGACAGCACGAGCCATTTGGCGAGTGCGGCAATCCCATGAGTAAAAAATGACACTTTATGCATGTGTAACATACTATATTTTTTCACGACCGTATAAAAATTTTCCAAAATACCATTTTATACATGTTTTATTCATCTAAACTTATTATCCTCTTCAGACCCCAGGTATCATATATGATAACCTTGGAATTATATTTTTTCCAGACGCTCTGCACCTATTAGCGGCTTGTTTCCGATGGTATCATATATGATACCCTTCCAAATATTCGCGCGAAATATTTTATGACGCGTCGTCGCCATCTAGTGGTGGGAACGCTCAGTCCGTTGTTAACAATTGCAAATGCACGTAATACGAATATGCCTTTAGATCCAAATAAAAGTAAGTAATTGTTTTTTGCTGTTTTAATGTTATATTTTCGTTAAAAGGGTGCTATAGAACATGCATGAGATATAGTTTTAGTTTTGAATACTATAATTATGCCTCAAATGATGGTTTTAGTACACGTATCGTTGATGATATGTTGGGTCTCACCCACTACAAGAATAATTTTGTATGTGAACACATAAAATAATATTTAGGTGATAATTTCCAAAGCAAGAAACATATTTCGGTATTTCCTGAAATATTTTCTCATTTTATAGCCATTGACCTCCTTGGAACTTGAATATCAGGCCCTCAACCTAGACCTGGATCAGACGGACTTACGATCGCAAGATGTGGACCCGGATCCAGATTACATAGATGATATGGATGGCATAGAAAATACGAGCGATTCTTCCGATGACGAGCCTCTTGCCCACTATTTCCAGTAATCGGTATTTCGTACTGCGATCACGCTTAAAGCTTGTAGAAGATCAGAAAGTTTCAAAAGAAGAAAGATTATTGGACAGGTTCTGGAAAGTAAGGCCTATTTTGGATATGGTGCAAACAGGATGTCGCCAAAATAAAAGAACTAGAGGTGTGTCAATAGACGAACAAATGATTCCTTTTCATGGGCAAGTCAAAATGCGACAATTTGTTAGGGGTAAACCCAATCCTGTAGGATTAAAGAATTTCGTTATGACAACGCCAAAAAGAGTCCCATTGGATTTTCATCTTTATGAAGGAAAAGGATCGTCAGTGGAATCGTCCTTATTAAAAACGCCCGAGAAACTTGTTGTAGGTGGCAGAATGGTACTGAAACTCACGGATACCCTGCCAATAGGAGTTTCAGTCTACACCGACCGATACTTTACCTTGATTCCGTTGATTGACGTCCTCTTATCGAGACAAATAACTCTTGCCGGTACAATAATGGCTTCTAGGATTCCAAAAAAGCAATTCATTTAAACGATAATCAAATAAAAAGATTAGGCCGTGGTACACATGATGCGCTAATTAGAGGGGATGGAAAGATTATTCTAACTAAATGGCTCGATTCGAGGCCAGTGCATCTCGCATCCTCTTGCACAGGCATTGAACCTTTACGAAATTGTACAAGATGATCAAAGACTGAAAATAAGTATATTAAAATCAACCAACCAGCAATTGTAGCTGATTACAATGAGAACATGGGAGGCGTTGATTTATTAGACAGGGTTATTGGAAAATACGCAATGCGTGGACGTACCAAAAAGTGGACAATACACAATCTATCATTTTTTCGATTTCGCAGTAGCTGCATGTTGGTTGGAGTACCGCCAGAATGCCATTGCAGAAGGCTTGAGAAGGAAAGATATTTTAGATTATCTTGATTTTAAGTTATCCATTGCCAAATCATTGGTTTTCACCGAGAAACCCCAAGATGATTCTGAACAGATTGAATCTGATGAAAAAGATACACCACCTCGGAAACAAAGGAAAGTTCAGCCTATTCCAGATAGGAGAGTCAGGACCAAGGGTAACAATCACCTGCCAATCTTTACTAATCAAGAACAAAAGTCGAGATCAAAATGTCGTTTTGCAAAATGTGGAAAATTAACGTTTGTCAAATGTGAATCTTGCCATATTTACCTTTGCTGTACTGTCGAAAGAAACTGTTTCGCTCTTTTCCATAAATAAAGTTTTCTTATGTCTGTTGTTTTTGTATGCCTTTAGACCCAAGGTATCAAATGTGATACCTGATTTTTTTACGAAAAAAACAAAAAAATATTTTTTTCATACATAATTGTTTTATTTAGTCAAAGTGCCTTGTAAAAAGCAAGTTTGATGATCAAATATGTTTCCCCTTAACCGTGGGTCTGGGGAGGTTAATTTTAATTTTTGCAGCGCAGCCATTGTATTGCACAAAAAGTCATAGTCTCCTTATTTTTTAAGAGACAATTATTCTCTTCATAACTATGCATTTATTATTTAATTTTAGAAAATTGTATGTACCTACTTTTTGTAGAAATATTACTAAAAAAGTATAAATTATTATTTAATTCATTACTATGGCCGCGGTCCGAATTATGCTTACAGCGCTCATAGTACGTTAGATACCAACACGCGGTCCGATTCGTGCTTTTCACGCTTACCGTTAGCGTAGTGAAAGCTATGACGTCACATGTGACGTCAAACCCTAGTGCTGACAGTCATCAATTTTAGGCGTTCACAATTATAACCGCGGTAATAATTGGTGACAACTTTGACGTATAATACATTGTTTAAACGTCACATAACCTATTGGTAAATACCGTTTTAGAATTGGTTCTACGTCTAAAATTAATGAGTACTCACGGGTCGGATCATTAGCACTGTGAGCATAGACGAATTTTGGCGCCATTTGTTTGAATCAATGTATTGTGTCCGTGATTTCAAACATCCAAAATAAAATGTATCTATAGTCACTTTCCTCGATTGCGGAAATTGCTTGAAACACAAGCATTGTCTTATCTTCATCAGTTATACCACATACTCCACTTATGTTTTCAAAATATGCTTTGTTAGGTTATGTTGAACTTATTGAATTCGTAAGCACACTCACATGTGGTCCGAATTATTAATACTGCAAACAGACGTTGGCGCGCTCACTTAAATCGGACCACTCGTTGGAAGTATATACGTCGTAAATGCTGTGAGCACAATTCGGACCGCGGCCTATTAATTCTCAATAATTTCTATTAAATTTATTTACAACTGTTAAATTATTTTAATTAACTAGTGACACATGAACTAAAAGAAATAATGACGAAATCAAAGGTAGATTAGATTAGATTAGGAGGTGGATTGTATATCCTCTATCACTGCAACCTGCTCAGGTTTATTGTGTGTCCTCCGTCCATAGGTTAGAGCACGCTCTTCAAGCCGGTCTTTTTAATCAGACTCCACAAGCTTGAAACCGGCTCCTTGGTAAATCTTGCCGCTTTCGGTTTTTCTTCACCCAGCTGTGCAAACCGCAGACGACAAAGGGCTTCACAGAAGCACCATACATGTTCTGCGGTTTCCTCCTCCTCCTGGCAGAACCTGCATAGGTTTCCTTTTACCAGACCCATGATTTCCAGGTGTTTATTTAGTCTGCAATGACCTGTTAATTGACTAATTGACCCACTATTATTCTTACTGCCTTCCGGTTGTAATTCAAAAGGTCTTTCGTAAATTCCGGCAAGTAAGCTTTGATGAATACTTTCGCTTGACGCTGTCCTGGTGTTCTTCTCCACCAGTCTTGGGATTTTCTCATAATCCATGATCTAATAGATGACCTTACTTGGCATGACGGAATACCGCAGTAGGGCTCGGGACCTACCATCGTCCTGCCAGCCCCCTCCTTTGCCAATTTATCAGCTTCCTCATTGCCATAGTGGACTTCGTGTCCTGGTACCCAGGCAATGGTTAGCTTGTTGGACACACCCACCTCTTCCAGGGCAACTACAGAGTCCCGCACCAGCTTAAAGTTGATTTTGCATGACCTGATCGCCCTGATGGCTGCCTGGCTGTCCGAGTAAATTACTATGGTTTTATCCACACAATTCCTTCTGATAATTTTCTATGGCTACAATTTCAGCCTGGAATACAGTAGGGTGTTGCCCGAGACCCAAGTTTATTTTGGTCCTTGGTTTGACCCCATATATGCCTGCTCCAACTCCTTGGTCTGTTTTGGAGTCGTCTGTGTACCAGATAAGGTCGGCTTTAATGGGAGGTCTCTCTCTAGACGTTTTTTGGCGCCATTTGTATTGTGTCCGTGATTTCAAACATCCAAAATAAAATGTATCTATCGTCACTTTCCTCGATTGCGGAAATTGCTTGAAATACAAGCATTATGTCATCTTCATCAGTTATACCACATACTCCACTCATGTTTATAGTAAAATTTACTTTGTTAGGTTATGTTGAACTTGTTGAATTCATAAGCACACTCACATGTGGTCCGAATTATTACTGCAAACAGACGTTGGCGCGCTCACTTAAATCGGACCACTCATTGGAAGTATATACCTCGTTAATGCTGTGAGCACAATTCGGACCGCGGCCTATTAATTTTCAATAATTTCTATTAAATTTATTTGCAAACTATCAAATTTTAAAACTAGTGACACATGAACTAATAAAATAATGACGAAATCAAAGGTAATTAACTTGACCGTTTGGTTCAGTAGATGTCGCGTTTACTGTTACATTGCATAAATTGATTTTTAAGTTTATTGTAGTAGGCTTCAAACAAAATACTAATTCAAAGTGTAAAAAGCTTCGAAGTATTAAAAAAGTTACTTTTTTAACACTTTATTTTCATGTTAATGATTAAAAAGCAGCATTTTTTTTAAAGGTTGTGAAAAAAGTTTTTTTATTGTAATAATGAAAAAGCTCAATATTTTTTCAAACCCTGAATTTTGTAGTTTTAAATTTTAAAAAACATTTAAACCGTAACCTTACTCTTTGTATAGATGGTTAATGTCAATTGGTTCCATAGGTCTTAAAGTTTGATGGATCCGATAAGCAATTGAATGAAAGTGCGCATTTTATAAAAACGCTTTTATGGAATCCGTTGAACTCTCCACCGGTAGTTTAAAAACGCTTTGATGATTTCCGCTTAAGGTCTTGGTCACGATAACAAAGCGTAAGTGTCGAGCAGAAAGTTTCAAATCTCTTTACGTTGCCGGTAATGACTAGAATATTTTGTGGTAAACAGCGTTTACCAGTTTATAAACCTTAAAACGCTCCGCGGATAAGATTTATTCGTTTCAAGTGGCCAGCAGCAGGGCTTTTTCGCTTAGGAATATTGCAGCCAACTAATTTAAAAAAAACAGTTTTTTTATTCTCAGCGCTCTACGCTGGCCGCTTACGCTTAGTATCGTGCTCGAGGCCTAATGCGCTGCACAGTGCAGCGATCGGTAGATAAAAACCAATTTTTTTTGCATAAGTCCCATTTTAAGTAAAAATATCACTAAATTGACCAAATAATTATATTCTTAAATTATAAATTTGTATGACCACGCATCTTTAAACAAAATATTATTTGGCTCTTCTCCAAAATAAAGAAATTTTATAAAAAATTTAAAAAATTTGCAAGGGCAGAATAGTTCTTCATAGTATATGAGAAGTTTTATTTTCTTAAAGTGTTTATTAAACCCCTTTATTTTGGAAAAAAAGCCAAATGTTATTCTGTTTAAATTTAAACTCCCAGAAAACAAACTATTAAACACGTACCTTTGAAATTTATTGCATTGAAATATGGGCAAATTGCAAGTAGTGTTTTAACAATTACATCAGATGCGATTATGCCTAAATTGAATTTTTACAAAAAAATATGTAGTTTTTATGCGTATTATAAGATAAAGGCATCAACAAAGCCATAAATATTTCTTAATAATTACATCTTTAGGATTTTTCGTCTTTTCGCCCACATGGTGGCGTATGTGCTTACGTCCGCAACGATTTGGCTTGTGCTCGAGTTTCCAATCTTAAATCAGGTAGGCCCGATATCCTTTGGCTCAAACTTTCCCTTAGGTCTTCAACTAAATTTATCTGCTGTTTGTACCGGTCCCAATGTAATAATTCCTATGTCGAATTCTTTGACTTTCTTTCAACAAAGATCGATAGCATAATTTCTTAGTTTTCATCGGCTGAAGTAATCGTGATTGGCGACTTCAATGTCCATAATAAGGATTGGCTGGGCTTTTCAAAAACTGACCCTCAAGGTAGAGCAGCCGAAATCTTCGAAACCCCAAACTCTGTCAAGCATCTGTTACAGCTCCCCTAGGTCGCTCAGATCATGGCTTAGTTACGATATCTTACCCTGCACATCCCGAGGTAAATAAATGCATGCCACCACGCACCGTATGGCACTACAACTCAGCCGACTGAGATGGCCTGAGGGACTTCTTCGCCACTTATCCCTGGGATTCCATTACCACTAAAGATGAGGCAGAACTATTTGCTAAACAGTTTGCTGCCAATTCAACCCTTAACCCTCCCGTAAATCATCCAATTCCAGCTATTTACCCACTTCTTCATAAAATGCCCGATTTTACTTTAAAAATAAAACACATTAAGCGTATTTTTTTTAACACCAAGAAATTGTCTGTGCTGGACGGCTTACCAACAGTCGTTTAAAAAAATGTACCTCCGAACTTGCACCAATCTTAACTCGGCTCTTCTCAGAATTTCTTACGACATGGGTATCTTTCCGGAGAGCTGGAAAACTGCACGTGTTCAACATATTCCCAAGAAACGATCTAAATCTCTTCCATCTAACTATAGTCCAATGTCAATTCTCTCAGTTCTTTGTAAAGTAATGGAAAAATTCATTAATTCACAAATTCTTAAGTATTTGGAAAAACACAAAATTTTGCAAGACAGGCAGTATCGATTTCGCCACAAAAGATCTACAGCAGATCTTCTTTCCTTCGTTTCAAACTGCTTGAATAAGTCTCTTGAGTTTCTAGGTGAGTCCCAGATCATTGCTCTTGATATATCCAAAGCTTTTGACAAGGTCTGGCATGCCGCACTCCTTAATAAACTTCCTCCTATTTTTTTTATCTTTATAACATCTTACAAAGGCTTATGCCTCAATAAGGGTGAACCTTGAGTGCCGGGTTACTGAATGTTTAACCCATTATTTTCGTGTTTCGTCAACGTTGTCTAAGCACTGAAATATGCAGTTTCCCGGATCGCTGCGGTGAGAGGCTGACACGTTAGCCCCTGCACCACTGCGCGCCTATGGCTTTTCAA
Organism: Listronotus bonariensis; assembly: GCA_014170235.1. Classification (NCBI taxonomy): domain Eukaryota; kingdom Metazoa; phylum Arthropoda; class Insecta; order Coleoptera; family Curculionidae; genus Listronotus; species Listronotus bonariensis. Next base: position 132,691 of record JACEGR010000710.1, on the reverse strand, counting down.
CTAAACTCTGTACTTGGCTCTCTAGTTATCTATCTGATCGACGTATATCAGTTATTGTGGACGGCCATCCTTAAGCTTTTACCAAGTAATTGCTGGAGTGCCTCAGGGCTCAGTTCTGGCACCAACATTATTCCTTCTTCACATCAACGACCTTCTCTCGTCCACAACTAATTTCATTCATAGTTTCGCCGACGATAGTACCCTTCTCTCCAGTTTTCAGGTTCCTAAACCCATCACTAAACCTGATTTGGAAAATAAACGCAGAGCGATGCAGATATCTTTTTCGCAGGATCTTAATTTAATATTGGATTGGGACGCCAAAAATCTCGTCTATTTTAATGCATCCAAAACACAATCATGTTCCTTGTCGCGAAAAGAGTCATTAAATATTCATCCTCTACTTATGAGCGGCCAAGTTTTACAAAGCAAAAACACCTTCAATCTTGTGGGCGTCACATTTGATAGTAACCTTAACAGGCATAAACACATTGTATCTATAACCACAGCAGCTTTAAAAAAGCTTGGATTTCTCTTTCGAGCCAAAAGTATTTTTCCCCTTCTAATTTATACACTTTGTATGTGTCCCAAATCCGACCTCCCTTATTGGAATATTGTTCTCGCTAATGCTATTCGTCTCATTAATGATCCTTTACTTACAGAAAGGCTTGCCTTTCTTGCCCATCGTGGGGCTGTGGGGGATTTATCGTCTTTTTATAGGTACTTACACGGCTTCTGCTCTGAAGAATTGTCCAGGATTGCATATAATTGAATATAAAAATATATTATTTTTATATGCAACACCCAGTATATTATACCACCATTATAAAAAAAAAAGATTTAGAGTCCTACCTAAAATTTTAAATATTCCTTACGATTTTTGAGATACCGAATAAATGTATTGAAAATGAAGCAACCTATACATAAAATGAGATGTATTTGACTCCTATTTAAATACTTGGTATAAATTAATAGTAAATTAGTACTTAGACTTTTGTGGACTATCAACATAAAAAAAGTACAAAATACATAAATAATAGTTTATTAATTATCTTAGTTGGCAAAACAATTAAATGCATGACGATAAATCATTATTATAAAACAATTTTTTTTTGCTATACAAGATGTTTATTTAAAAACTTACCAGTTAAGGTATCTGCGAAAAGAGAGAAATTTGAGAAAATGGCTGAAATACGTTAAAATATTTATTAAGAGGTTACGTTTTTTACAAAAAATTGGACGGCGCTCCTTCAACCCCTTAACCCCTAAGGCTACCACACCCTAAAACTTTGCAATTTAACTTTATTCCATTACACTTGTAGTTTGGTCAATAATTTAGAAAAACCGTACTTTACACTTTAACTTCCCCTCCACCCCCTGTACCCGATATCAGATCGAGTGGAATTTATTGTTTCTATGAATTTTGTTAAATTTTTTACATTTTTTAGTGAGTTTTATTCTATTATACTTTTTTTTACTTTTTACTTTTTAAAGGCTTCGGCACCGGTCTAATATTGGTAAATGTTAAATTAATTGTTACTTAATGTCTAATTATAATTTCATCAAAAATAAATAACGCCGCAAAAGAATGGAGATCTAAACGAGTGCAAGTTCTGTAAAAAAGTTTTCTTTTGACCACTAATGAAAATGACATAAAACGCACTCCTTGATCCTTTAGAAAACGAATAATATCAAACGCGTGTTAAAATCTTCTTTTCCTACGACCACTTGTGAAAATAGCAAATAGCACACTGATTTCATGCATAGAAAATGCGTTATATCACACTAGTGTTGCAAAGTACTTTACAGCACTAGTGTTGCAAAGTACTTTACAACACTCGTGTGATACATATTATGATGTCATTCTAAAAACTGCTATTGGTTTTGCAAGTGACATATTTATTGTAGTGACAGTAAAAAAACTTTTTACTTACCTTAAAAGGTAGAACCCAAATTAGCGAAAATCATCTTATTGACGTTAAGTTACTACACAGTATAAACTTTCTTCCAATATTGAAAAGAGTAATAATAAAATTTACGAAAAGATAAAAACATAAACAAAAATAGACATAACCACAAAAACAACTTTCACTGAGTGGCACAGTGTTGTCAGGTAAGTAGATCAAATTAAAAATCTCCCTTCTACCTTTGAGCACGCACTTTATAGAGGCAGCCTTGCCGCTTGACCGTTCGACCTAAAGCGCCAGAGAAAAAAGCCTATAGATCAAATTCCTTTCTCTCTTTCTTCGTGTACTCAAACAACTAGTTAAATCTTTTTTTAGTCCCTAATTAAACCTAAGGCTAATACACACTTTATGAATCCACTTTCTTTTATCCATTCATAAATAGAATCAGACCCTTCCGACGTTGCCAAATGCTTTCCATAAATGCTTTCCATATTTTGCATGGTAACTGACGTTTGGTAGTCGTTTTTATCTTACTTTTAGGACTTTAGGTTATGCATTTACAATTTTCATACTTTTTATATTTTTTCTTAAAAATATGAGGAAAAACTGTTATTTTTACTTAATTTTACATGTGATGTTCAGTTTCATTAACTCGTTTTACCAATTTTACCCCACCCAGCACCCCTTTTCACTCCCCGGTCCCGTAAGTTTATTTACTGATATTTTTTAAAAACGGAATATTTTGGATATGCGCCACTTACGTTTTATTTAGAAGAGTGTCTAAAATATGTAAGAATCAATATTTTTAAAAAACCTTTATAATAGCAGAAAACCGTGTTAAACTATTACCGTTATTACCTAACAAAACCATACAATTTTTATTAAGAGAGGGCCTTTTAAATTCCAAAATGATAAGAGTTATATAATGCTTCTAGGTAGAGGATTTTCGATGTAAAAATATTGTCAAAACAGTATAATATAGCAGTGAGAGGAAAAGTATATATCACACTAGTGTTGAAAAGTAAATATCACCCTAGTGTTGCAAAGTTCTGAATTGTTTTTTATTTTTTCTGAACAGACAAACTTTAATTTTTTTTTTTGGTGAATAATTTGTGGTCGTAGGAAAAAAGTGTACAGTACTCGTGTGAAAATGACTTTCTTACACTCGTGGGTTTGTCGCACTCGGCTAACGCCTCGTGCTACAATATTCCCACTCGTGTGAAATTAGTCATTTTCCACACTTGTAATGTAATATACTATTGTTTGTTTTATTGGCAACCTATAACAATTGCTGTTATTTAAAAATGTGAGATCCTAATGCCCTGTTTCAAAATACATAGTAACCAAAATGTTAGGAAAAAACCAAAAAGTTATTTATAATATGGTGTTTAACAATTGTTGGTTAATGTTTTAACCGACAGTAAACCATAGGTTTAATTAACCACTAGATGTTCTGTTGGTTAGGTGAGTGTTATGTCTTGATTATGGTGACCTCACCATAGTCTTGAAAATTTAACCTCAGAATATTTGTCTGTCATGTTTGTTAAATATGATGTTGAATAAATAATAACCTATGAAATAAATGCGGTGAGCAGTTATGAGAAGGTAGAGAGGCTACGTTTTTCGACCAAAAATAAAATATTCTAAAGAATGCATCAGAAAAATACTTGAAATGAAATGAAATGAAATGAATGAAATGAAATGAAATGAAAATGTTTTATTAGCAACAAGTGCTATAAATAAATACAAAAAAAATAAATAACAATTCTAAACTACTTATAATATTTAACAATCAATAATTTTCTTTAATAAACTCTATACTTAATCTACGAAATTCGTTTACATTTAAAGCAGACCTGATATATAAAGGCAATTTATTATATTCAACTAAACCACTATAAAACAATGAATTTTGTGTGCCACTTTTCTTGGCTATAGGAACATAAATATTTGTGGCTGTTCTAGTGTTATATTGATGAATTTCATTGACAAATTTTATTTTTTTACACATATAATCGGGTAACTTCCTATGAACTATTTTAAAAATAAACAACATATTTAACATAACTAATCTTTGGTTTACTGACATAAACTGTAATGTAGACAGCATATGGGAAATTCTGGTATATCTGTCAACTCTTAATATTATACGCATTGCTCTATTTTGTAGAATTTGCAACCTATCTTTTTCAGTCTGATTAATAAATGACAGAACAGTAGGGCAGTACTCAAAATGCGGACTTATAATTGTTTTATATATAGTAATACGAGACCTTAATGACAAAGATTGACAAATTCTTCTGAAAAACCCTATTTTTTTGTTAACTTTTTAATCATAAAATTAGCATGACTCTTAAAATTTAACCTACTGTCAATCACTACTCCTAAATATTTACATTCATGAACATATTGCAGTTCTTGATTAAACAATTTTTATTTGGCCACACCATCATTAGTTTTGTTATTTAAAATCATAACATTTGTTTTTTTAACATTTACAAATAACTTATTCTTTAATAACCAATCTTCAACTTTTTTAATTCTCCGGATTTTTCAATTGCACAGTCAACATTTATATCACTTACAGAAATACATGTATCATCCGCAAACAAATTTAACATTGTAGTCTCATCAAAACAGTTGTCAATGTCATTAATATAAATGAGAAACAAAATTGGTCCCAATATTGTTCCCTGAGAAAACCCATGACAGACACTTCTCTTCTTAGAAACCACACCATCAACTCTTGTTTGCTGATATCTTCCCAGAGATAATCTTCAAACCATTTGAATTGGAGATATACTTTATATGGAAAAATACTTGTTTTAGAAATGACTGCCTTACACCAAGCCACCAGCTTTTGCTAAAGTTGAATTTTATGCTAAAAAGACACTCTTACGGACAGCAGATCAACACCTTGTCGAACAGTCAAGTTAAAAACTAAGCTAAAGCATTATTTAATAAATGAATATCGAATCAAAAATGTTGTAGAAAGTATGTAGGGTATGGAAGAGGATGTTTTAGCTCTTGCCTTGGAAATAAGTTTAAGAACCAAAACACTATCCAGACTGCAATTGTAGCAAATGCTGTATTACATACAGTGTGTTCATTTAAAACTTTCCACTCAAGTTATCTTCGAAACGAGACAGATTTGAGAAATCCTGAAACACGTCAAGATATTTATTGAGGGGAGCGTTTTTTTACAAAAAGTTGGACGGCGCCTCTTTAACCCCTTAACCACCAGGGCCACCACCCCAAAATTCTTAAATGAGAGGCGGGTCGAGTGATACATCATTTTAAAGCTCCTGACGAGTACTTTATAACACTAAAATATGAAGTCAATATCTTCACCTATTACAAAATGGCGGTACTTTAAAAATTACCTAAATACCTGATTTGGATCGCCATATTTCCGAAACTAATAAAGTTGGATGTACCTAATGTGGTGTTTTCTTAAAGCTCTTTTAAAGGTCTTTTTAATGGTGATACTGGTAGTAATATACAGGGTAGAAGAAAAAGTACATATTTTTATTTAAGAACCCTGTATATTATTTTACCATTAAAAGATCTTTAAATGAGCTTTAGAAAATACCACATTAAGTACATCTAACTTTATTAGTTTCGGAAATATGGCCATCCAAATCAGGTATTTAGGTAATTTTTAAAGTACCGCCATTTTGTAATAGGTGAAGATATTAACTTCATATTCTAGGGTTATAAAGTACTCGTCCTGAGCTTTAAAATGATGTATCACTCGACCCGCCTTCTCATTTAAGAATTTTGGGGTGGTGGCTCTGGTGGTCAAGGGGTTAAGAGACCAACTTTTTGTAAAAACGCTTCCCTCAATAAATATCTTGACGTGTTTCGGCGATTTTCTCAAATCTGTCTCGTTTCGAAGATAACTTGAGTGGAAAGTTTTTAAATGAACACCCTGTATTATAGCTTGCACGGAAAATGAGCTTGTCCAACCTATTAATGAAGTGCAGGAAGCAGCCATTAACTTTGTTTTATCGATTTTACGTTACTAGCAAAGACAATTGTAGTTTCACTATAGACACCCAGAACAATGCTAAATTTTGCGGGTATCCATCGAGTACACATGTAAAACAGTCCGTATAATTTGCCGCTTCTATAAATTCAACGTCCAAACTGATGACCAGAAATTTAGCATTGTTCTGGGAGTCTATAGTTGAAACTGCATGTCTTTGGTACCAGGTACTAGATATTGTTCAACCACCAACAATTAAATATGTGTAATTGTTTGGCATAATAACAAAAATTTTTAAAAGAGATTTAAATATCGTTATTTTCGATTTTTAGTAAAATATAGTTTTAAAATGTATAGTTTAAATTCTTTTAAATTGTAAATTATTAAGGTTAATTGAGTTTTTACTCCTTTTACAAAAATTCACTATAATATTCACAGATGACCCTCGAATGTAATTACAATCTTCTTCACAGATATCTAAAGACTGTATACACGATTCCAAATCTTTAATTAAATCTGGTACCGGGATCTCATTGTAACATAATGGGAGCGCAAACTTTGGTCCAACGCATAATATTTTTTAACTTCTGTAGGTAATTGTACATCAGTATAATTATAGAGAAACTTATCATGAGTCTCCAGCTCAAAGACTGCCTGCCTACCACTAAGCTGTATTGTAAATAATTTAATATACCTAGAAGAATAAAGGTAATTGTCTAGAAAGTTGCGGCAATTCCAACTTTGACAAAATTTGGTATACAGGGGTTTTTGGGGCGCTGATCACGAATCTGAAAAAAAAGATGGCAATGTTTTGTTCTCGAGATATTCATCATCAAAGTTAAAATTCAAACTGTCCTTAGTTTCACTATATTTCGCCTTCTTTTCGCACAAAATTCTTGATATAACACTAAATTGGCACACAAAATTCTATGAACATCCCTAAAAAATATTTTTAAATTATTTTACAGGTTTTTTTATTAAATTCCAAATATTTTACCCTAAAACGCTGCAACCATGCATACACCTATGTGTATAATGATTTCAAACATGGCGACTTGATTTATAGCAAACTTTTTATATTAATAAAAAAGGCCTAAAATTATTTAAAAAAACATGTTTTAAAACGGTTTTTTAATGTTAAATGAAATACTGTGTGCCAATTTAGTGTTATATTAGGAATTTAGTGCAAAAAGAAGGAGAACATAGTAAAAAGGATGGTTTAAATTTTTACTTTGATGATAAACTATTCTTTTTAGATTCGTGATCAGCGCCCCAAAATCGGGGCCAACTTTTGTCAAAATCGGAGTTGCCGTAACTTTTGAGACAATTACAAAATAAGAATCTAATTAATAAATAATAAAACCAGTTGCATAAAAATAAAAATGCAATTTTAATAACTTAATTACTAAATTCCTTTTCCACATTTTTCCGAGTTTTTTTGCGCTAGAAAATTTTTGTATTTATTTCAGTTTTCTTATTTATGTTTTTACTTTTTGACATAATTAGAATTTTACAAAAGTAAATTTGAAACATGTCATTCTTTTATTTGCTCATGGCCCTGTATATAAGTTTCATTTCTACGAAGAATTCTAATGCCAACATAAGAAAGAAAGTTGTAACCTATGGTTTCTTAACCATCTTCTATTTTTCCGTTATGAAACAGAATATTAATGAAACCAATAGTTAACCTAGAAATGTTGGTCACTAAACTACTAGATGTTACCGTCGATTGTGAAACCAGGCGTATATAAGGTTAGATTTGACTTGGCCAGTTTTTACTATATTGGTCATTTTATAAAGTTATTCGACTTATTTAAATAAATTGTTTTGTATTTTATTATTTTTGTTTAAAAATAATTTTAAAGCTTTAAATAACTTTAACTATTTTTGTTTATTATTGAATTTTTGCAACGTGCCCTCCCTCAAAATTATATTGGATAAGTTTTTTCCATTTTATATGTCGGTAAGCCAGGTTGTAATAGTTATTTTTTCTACAAGCAAGCTTAAAACAGTACTTTCTCGCACGCATTTTAATTAGGAAATTGTCTCTTTCCAGCATGCATTTTTTTAAATAAATATGTTCTCCGAAAGCCCATCAAACATTAACCAGATGACTTATGCTTTAGGCTTCAGCTACACAGCAACACCTAAATTCGGCGATTAGTCTACAAAAAGCTACAAATTGTACATTCATTTAAATAATAAATAAAAATTTTTATAAAATTTTGTTCCAATGTGATTTAAAATAAACTTTAAAGAATGTTTTAATTGTCTCTTTTATGCTTGTAGAAAAAATATTAATCCTCACTCTTCCGGAAAGTAACTTTTCCGCTCTTAACTGCTTGCCTGAACTCCGCTTCGCGTCGCACAGTGGGGCAAGTTGCCCCAAAAGTTGGCATTAATTCAGGTAATAAGATTAAGGTCTTCTTATTTGTTTTCTATTTTAGGGAGACTAGAAACAAAAAAACTGTATTATATTTTTCCTTATTATGATGTTTTTTCTTTGTTGTTTTTAACGATTTAGATTTTGAAGTATACATAAAAATACTTTAATATTTTAATTAAAGCCGTTCAGGGTGTTTTCTAATTGCAAACAACATTTTAAGGTTTATTTATAAGCTGATTCTATGAAAAAAATACAGGGTGTAACTAAATAAGTGTAAAACATTTTAGAAGGTGATTCCTCATTGAAAAATATGAAAAAAGTTTCCATATATATGGGTCCGAAAATGTATACTTTCCAAGATACAGGGTGTTAAACTTTTTAAATAAAATAGGTTTTTTGTAATTATCTTGAATACCCTGTAACCGATTTTCTTGAAATTTTTCAGTGTTATTTCTAGTAATAAGGGCCAAAGTTAGGCATAATTAAATTAAAATTATTAAGTCCAGTGGCGTCTCACGGGACATCTTATCGAAAATAATTGTAAAAAATGTACGCCACTGACTTTTTGTAACTTTTTTATTTTTTTTTAGAATAAGCAACTGAAAATACAACTTTTTTATCTCCTGAAATTATTTTGTTTCTTGCTTTGTTTTCGAGAAAAAAAATACAAACCACTTTATTGCATGTTTCTTGGGACGGAATTTTGGAATTTTGACGATTTACTGAGCAAAAACAGTTAAAGATAGAGCAAAATTAATTTTACTTTTCTATCTTAACTTTTTAAGGACTATCTAATGACATTACAAAGTGAAGGTCAACTGAAGATTAAAGAAGGTGAATGTTGAACCTAAATGTTGGACACCCTGTATCTTAGAAACTATGCATTTTCGGACCCATGTTTATAGGAACTTTTTTCATATTTTTCAATGAGGAATCACCTCCTAAAATTTGGCCGTGTTTTTTTCGAACACCCTGTATACTAAAAAACATTTTTTATAGATTTTAAAATAAGTTGCCTTTACTTAATGCATTTTAGAGAATTCTTTAATTATTTTTAAATGCTCATTAGAAAACTAATAGTTAGGGGAGCTTGGTGTGTTAATAGTTATTTATGTAACAAGTGCATAAAGTTACATTTTTTTACGAATGAAAATTTTAGAGCACGAGCCGTTAGGCGAGTGCGGCAATCCCAGGAGTAAAAAGACACTTTATGCATGTGTTACATACTATATTTTTTCCAAAATATCATTTTATACATGTATTGTTTATCTAAACATATTAATTTTAATTTTTGCAGCAAAGCCATTATGTTGCAACAGAAAATCATTGGCTTCTTATTTTTAAGAGACAATTATCTTTTTCATAACTATGCATTTATTATTTTATTTTAGAAAATTGAATGAACTTACTTTTTATAGAAATAATACTAAAATAGTATAAATTCCTTTTCAATTTCTTAGTCAGCCAAATTTATATTTACTATTAATTTTCAATAATTTTTTTACATTAATTTGCAAACTATCAAATTTTAAAACTGACGACACCCTTTTTTAGAATAAGCAACTAAAAATACAACTTTTTTATTTCTTGATATTTTTTTGTATCTTGCTTCGTTTTCGAGAAAGAAAATAAAAACCACTTTATTGCATGTTTCTTGGGACGGAATTTTTGAATTTTGACGATTTACTGAGCAAAAACAGTTAAAGATAGAGCAAAATTAATTTTACTTTCCTATCTTAACTTTTTAAGGACTATCTAATGACATTAAAAAGTGAAGGTCAACTGAAGATTAAAGAAGGTGAATGTTGAACCTAAATGTTGGACACCGTGTATCTTAGAAACTATGCATTTTCGGACCTATGTTTATAGGAACTTTTTTCATATTTTTCAATGAGGAATCACCTCCTTAAATGTTTTACACTTATTTAGTTACACCCTGTATATTACTATTTATCCGTTTATGCATTGTTTTCAAAATACAGGGTGTTAACCTGTTAACCTGTTAAAATAATAATAAATTTTTTGGCCATATCTTAAATATTTTTCAACAGATTTAAATAGAATTTAGCAGTGTTATTTATAGCATAGATGAACTTATTTACAATTACTAATTTAATTAAACTTATTATGTTCAGTGGTGTCTCGACCGGTACCTAAGCGAATGTTTTGACAAATAAATTTACGCCACTGGCATGTGTAATTTTTTTATACTTGATTCAAACCAGACAAGCACATATCTACATTAAGCTTTATTATCTGTTGATTTTTTTTGTACTTTGTTTTCGATGAAAAAAATAAAATCCACTTAATTACAATTCCCTTGACTATCTCTTACTTTAGTAAAATTCTTTGGTTTAAATGTTATTATTATTAAATATAGAGTATTTTTTTGGTATTTTATAATTTTAAATAGATATTATGCAAAACATTTTTCAAAAGAAAAATTTCCCTATGTTTCTTCATGTAATGTAGCAAATCTTATTTTTTTATTATAAACTAGACAAAATTCCAAAAAATATATAGTAACAAAAAAGGTATTTTTTCATTCAACTAATAAAATTAAAAAAAACAATAAATTTGCACAAAAGTCAGTGGCGTATATTTTTTTGTTGGAAATATTTGTTCAGGTCTATCAAGCCGCCACTGGACTTAATAAATTAAATTAAATTAAAGATTAATAAGCCCCTGACTGCTTTTAATAACACTACACAATTATATTAAAACATGTTAAGCATATTTAAGATAATATTAAAAGTGTTAGTTTTCTGAAATATGTGTACACCAAACATGTTATGCAAAAAGCTGTCTTAAGCTAAATGCGCAAATTTGCGCAAAAAAATATATACACTTAAAAACTACAGTGGTTGTTTTATAGTATTGCATAAAAATTAAGGTGTGGAAGCCTATGACAATAAAGTATAACTCCATAGTTTTCAAAATTATTCTAACATTTAAATATATTTGCAAGGATATATTTAATATTTTTCCTACGACCACTTGTGAAAATAGCAAATAGCACACTGATTTCATGCATAGAAAATGCGTTATATCACACTAGTGTTGCAAAGTACTTTACAGCACTAGTGTTGCAAAGTACTTTACAACACTGGTGTGATACATATTATGATGTCATTCTAAAAACTGCTATTGGTTTTGCAAGTGACATATTTATTGTAGTGACAGTAAAAAAACTTTTTATTTACCTTAAACGGTAGAACCCAAATTAGCGAAAATCATCTTATTTTATATTTATTAAAATTTACGAAAAAATAAAAAGATGAACAAAAATAGACATAACCACAAAAACAACTTTCACTGACTGGAACAGTGTTGTCAGGTATATAAGTAGATCAAATTAAAAATCTCTCTACCTTTGAGCACGTACTTTATAGAGGCAGCCTTGCCGCTTGACCGTTCGACCTAAAGCGCCAGAGAAAAAAAGCCTATAGATCAAATTCCTTCATCTCTTTCTTCGTGTACTCAAACAACTAGTTAAATCTTTTTTTTAATCCCTAATTAAACCTAAGGCTAATACACACTTTATGAATCCACTTTCTTTATCCATTCATAAATAGAATCAGACCCTTCCGACGTTGCCAAATGCTTTCCATATTTTGCATGGTAACTTTTTCTTCCTTACTTTTAGGACTTTAGGTTATGCATTTACAATTTTCATATTTTTTCTTAAAAATATGAGGAAAAACTGTTATTTTTACTTAATTTTATATGTGATGTTCAGTTTCATTAACTCGTTTTACCAATTTTACCCCACCCAGCACCCCTTTTCACTCCCCGGTCCCGTAAGTTTATTTACTGATATTTTTTAAAAACGGAATATTTTGGATATGCACCACTTACGTTTTATTTAGAAGAGTGTCTAAAATATGTAAGAATCGATAATTTTTAAAAAACACTTATAATAGCAGAAAACCGTATTAAACTATTAGCGTTATTACCTAACAAAACCATACAATTTTTATTAAGTGAGGGCCTTTTTAAATTCCAAAATGATAAAAGTTATATAATGCTTCTAGGTAGGTGATTTTCGATGTAAAAATATTGTCAAAACAGTATAATATAGCAGTGAGGAAAAGTATATATCACACTAGTGTTGCAAAGTAAATATCACCCTAGTGTTGCAAAGTTCTCAATTGTTTTTTATTTTTCTGAACAGACAAACTTTAATTTATTTATTTTTTGGTGAATAATTTGTGGTCGTAGGAAAAATAGTGTACAGTACTCGTGTGAAAATGACTTTCTTACACTCGTGGGTTTGTCGCACTCGGCTAACGCCTCGTGCTACAATATTCCCACTCGTGTGAAATTAGTCATTTTCCACACTTGTAATGTAATATACTATTACATTAAATATAATATAATTTCACAATTTGCGAAAACAAACAACTTTACAAAGTTGCCAGTGCTTATTTGAAAAGAGCTACGTCAAATAAATATGTCAATAAAGGAAAAAGCGATGAAAAAGGAAGGTGGAACCTTGTATTCATTGTAAAGGCTTATCTGCGACCGGCTCAACTGCGACCCATCATTAAAAAGCAATAAAACCGACCTATAAGCGACCTATGGATTTAAATAGGAGTGAACCCCAATGGGGCATAAACCTTATTGCCAAGTTGTTCATAAATTCTTCCCTTATAACACAAGTTGATTTTATAAACGTTTTTAAAACATTCCAGTAAATTTTGGGTAACGTACGATAACGTTCTCAAACCTTCGTGAATGTTCTTTAAACGTTTATCGTCGGCAAAAACAACGTTTTGAAAACATTTTGTATGTACGTTACCTAAACGTTTTTATAGTCCCTAAAACGTTCTAGGAACCGATTTTTAAAGTTTTCTTAGAATGTTTTAAAAATGTTGTCATAGTATGTTTTTTACGTTTACTAAACGAACAGGTTCTAAAAGTTTTTTGGAACGTTTAAAAAATGTTGTTGTATGTTGTATTGCTGAATTTATACAGACAAACAACATTAAAATAAAATAAGAATATCCAAATAGAATTCACAGATTTAGCACATTACCTTTATTTGAAACTTTTAATTGGTTACTTCTTATTTTATTTTTGTGTTATTTGTTTGTATAAATTCAGCTTATGCTTTATGTGAATGTTAATTAAATATTAATATACAAGAAAAAAATCAGTAAGTGGTTCAGGGTATATATTACAACAATTGCCACTTAGTTTTTCTACTATCAAAATACATTTTAATTATTTTTATTTAGTTTTAAACAAATTGAATATATTAGCTTTTTTTTTTGATGTACGGTTTTCGCGTAAATGAATAAAAACCGTTTTTCGACATAGTCATCGTGTATTACTCATAATAAATTCTACAGTAAAAAGTAACTTTTGTTATTTATTTCTTAATTATTTGTTTGCGCAAAAACCCTATATCAAATAAAAATAAGTCAAAAATTAGATTTGTTCCAAACTAAACGGTAATTTTAAAAATATTTTGCTTAAAACCCTCAAAGAAGACACTGCAAAAATTCTTGCATCCAAAAAAATAAAAAAGAATAATTAGTATACAAGTTATTATATAAAAAAAACGCTTTTTTATACACTTAGGACATATGTTCCTATATCGTTGTTTATCAAATTTGGTTAGTTATTGTCAACCCTGTTTATTTCTCCGATATACTTTCAAAAACTTTATCGCGTAACCTCAGGTGTATTGAAGCTTATGAAAAAAATCAAGTTTAGAACCCAAAACTTGCACAATTATATTCAATCAATGGTCTTTTCTATTGGGTAGACGTCAAAATTTATCTAGAAAGAATGGGACCGCTTCGGTCCTGGTCCCGGGGTATACGAGCTGACCCTGTTCAGCCCTATTGACCCCTATAAACTGGCCGGTCACCTAAAACAAAACAAAGAAAAACCCAAAAATTATAATTTAAAATCGACGTTTCGGTGACAAGTCTGCCACCGTTGTCAAGTTAAAATTAAGTTAAAAAAATAAAAAAATTACTGATATTTAAATTTTCTATTTTTATTCTTTTTATTAATTTTAACTTGACAACGGTGGCAGACTTGCCACCGAAACGTCTTTTTAATTGGATTTTTTGGGTTTTTTGAGGGTTTTTCTTATTTTGTTTCATGCGACCGGCCTGTTTATAGGGGTTAATAGGGCTAAAAAGGGTCAGCTCGTATACCCTGGGACCAGGACCGAAGCAGTTCCATTGTTTCAAGATAAATTTTGCCGTGTACCCAATAACAAAAAAATAAATAAATTAATCCGCCTAATCAATATAGAGCATGTCTTTAAATAATCATGGTCATGTATTTGCTCAAAAGGAAACATATCCTTACCTACTCCATAATCATCATGTGCTCTCATCCCCACGTCAGTCAGAAGTGACAACTCCACAAAAAAATCGCTTGCTACACTTCTTGCCTAAAGAAAAAATTGCAGCAATTTTTAAAAATCCTAGAAGTGCTGGTATGCAGATAGACAAATACACCTGTCGTAAAAACTTTAACAGTCAAATAAGCAGGAAACCTTGTAAAATGAGGATTTTAAGAATTGCCTTTCTTGTTTTTTTTTTTCGGTAGGTTGGGTAAGTTAAATTTTCTGTTTAAAAGTTGCAATAATTTATTAAAAATAGCAACGAGTCATGGTTATTTACAAAACACTTTTTAAAATAATAAGATTAATAATTATAAATAAATAAAGTGATGCAGTTATTAAGAGGAGTTGTAACATGATGTTACTGAAAAAAAAACAAAAAGTACTTTAAACTAAACTCTAAAAACTATTTTTCTTTCCATATAATTATCTCTGTAGATGCAGTGGTTTTAAAATCCCTGTATCATACATAGAATCATAGAACAAACTCACACTGTATATATGTAAGTATTATTATGTAAATGGATAATACAGGGTGTATCAACCTTTTTTCTTATTGATCATAGTATTGGCAGTAATTTTTTTAACCCCTTTTCAATGGTTGGTTTACATATTATTTTGTTAAAAGTATAGTAATTTATTTAGTAACAAGTGTATAAAGTCATATTTTTTTCGAACAGGAAGTTTAACAGCACGAGCCGCTTTATGCATGTGTTACGTACTATGGGTTTGTATGCCAGGGTATAAAAATATCCCAATTAAAAATTTTATACATGTATTAGTTATTTCCTCTCCTCTTCATAAGCACAGGGTAGATGGCGCTTTTTCGTTGACTTTGTAGAGTATAGCAAAACTTAAAAACGATACAACAAATCCAATTGCACAATCATGATTTGGATTTTGAAACATATTCAGTGGTGAAAAAAATCATGGCCATCTTGATTTATTTTAGTGATACAGAGTGTTTTTAATGTTATCAATTTAGTTAGGCACTTGTAACTCCCTTGATATTAGAGATAGAAGAAAAAATGTAAATAGAATTGTTTAAGGGACTTTTACGTAGAATTAAGTGACGTACCTACATTTTTCACTGATTTTATTTTAAAGTTATAACCCGAAGTTAAAAAATTTTGGTAATGGAACACCTTGTATATTTTATCACCAATTAAAAGGTCTTTTTAAAAGACGTAAAAACACTATAGTAAACACAAAATAATTTGGCGTGGTTTTGGAAATATAGCCATTGTCAGAAGTTTGATAAAAAAAAGGTTTTTTTAAAATATAACACCCTGTATATTTCATTACCATTTAAAACACGTTTTAAAGACATTTAAAAATGAACTACATTTAAAGTGATTTTCTTTAACTGTTTCGGAAATATGAGCTTCAAATCTTTGTGCGTATATATGTATACTTTCATATATTTATATGGTCATATTTCGAAAACTATAAAGATAAATAAATTCAATGTATTAATTGATTAAACCTCTTTTAAATATCTTTGCAATAGAAACCAAAATATACAGGGTGTTTGGGTAAAAACAATTCTGACGACAGGGAGTTCCATTAAAAAAAACTTCGCATTATAACTTTAAAATAATGAAGAATAACGGCACGGCACTAAATTTTACGTTAAAATCACAAAAACTTTTTTATCTACATATTTTTCTATCGAATATTAAACGAGTAATAAGTGGCCAAATTGACAAAATTAAAAAAAACATTTTGTATCACTAAAACGAATCAGATTAGCCATGAATAACTTTTACCACCATATTTGTTTTTAAATTATTATCAAAAATGTAAAATCAGATTTGTTCTATCTCTTTTAATTATCGCTTTACCCTGCAAGGTCAACAAAGGCGCTACCATGTACAGAGTGGCTCGAATTCGACGCTTATCATTGGGATTTCGGAAACCGTAAGAGATACAGGATCGGTTAAATGAAGGCAAAGTTGCGCAATTTGATGCTCAATAAAATGCCGTTTTGCGTTTTAAAAATTCTGAGTACTTCCGAAAATATTCGAAAAAAACCGGAATGTTAAATTTTGGTTTCTATTGTTTCCTGGCTATATTTGTTAAGATAACTTAAAATGAAAAACACGTTTTCATGGCCACTTTTTTGCTTTATAATTCAGTGTGATTAAATATTGAATCTGACGTTTCGGCTTTTGGCGGACATCATCAAATTAATTTTTTAAATACCGACCTGATATTTTTTCTATTTAATTAAATCCTTTCATCACTCTTAAAACACTATATATCGCCACTTTGATATTTGCCAACGTTTCGTACAGAAAATTCCATCACCAGAATATTGCATATTTATTTCACCATAATACGGCCCTGAACTACCTTTTTAGGTAAGAAGGTAAAAAAAAGAATAAACTTATTACATATTCGTAATCTTTTTATTGCAACTTATTGATATCTAACAGAGGAAATTACTTATTAACCAATAATTTCATGAATACCTATTAGACATAAGATACAATAAGGTAGACAACAAATCAGCTTACATAAACAATTTGTAATACTATCTTGATGCCCATATTAAAAATAAACATAATTTAAACACTATTATAAGTGTTCAAAGAGATAACCTTCCGCCTCGATGCATTTTCTTGCTTTGCTTTGTATTTTTAATACAGCTCGATTAATTGTTCTCGCAGCAATGGCAGCGACTTCCCTTATTAAATTTTGTCGTAGTACTTAAAGGTCGTGAGGTGCATTTTTAAATAAACGGTTCTTAAGATATTCCCAAATGAAGTAATCTAGGGGACTAAGATCTGGGCTCCTAGCTGGCCATCTTGCAAAACCATTTATTAGGAAATATATGGTAAAGGAATTGAGCTACTTCCTTTTCATTGTGGAAAGGAGCTCCGTCTTGCTGCCACCATATTTCTTGAAATACTGCCATAGGTTGGTTATCTAGGGCGTCTAAGACATCATTGCTAATCAAATTTATATATCGTTCGGAAGTTAAGGTCCCTTCGTAAACGAAAGGTCTAATAATTTTGTTCCTCCACATACCAATCCATACATTAAATGAAATTCTTCCTTGAATTCGTACCTACTGGTTAGTTTCTGTTAATAAAGTAATTTTCGCTGTTAGATATCAATGAGTTGCAATAAAACATTATGAATATGTAATAAGTTTATTCTTTTTTTTACCTTTTTACCTAAAATGTAGTTCAGGCCGTATTATGGTTAAATAAATATGCAATATTCTGGTGATGAAATTGTCTGTACGAAACGTCGGCAAATATCAAAGTGGCGATATATAGTGTTTTAAGAGTGATGAAAGGATTTAATTAAATTGAAAAAATATCAGGTCCGTATTTAAAAAAATTAAGTTGATGATGGTCGCCAGAAGCCGAAACGTCAGATTCAATATTTAATCACACTGAATTATAGAGCAGAAAAAGTAGCCATAAAAACGTGTTTTGCATTTTGAGTTATCTTAACAAATATAGCCAGGAAAGAATAGAAACCAAAATTGAAAATTCCGGTTTTTTTCGAATATCTTCGGAAGTACTCGGAATTTTTTAAAACGCAAAACGGCATTTTATTGAGCATCAAATTGCGCAACTTTGCCTCCATTTAACCGATCCTGCATCTCTTACGGTTTCCGAAATCCCAATGATGAGCGTCGAATTCGAGCCACCCTATACTTACTTTTTGTAGAAATAATACCGAAATAGTATAAATTCCTTTTCAATGTCTAAGTCATTCAAATTTATTATTACTAATAATAATTTTGACAATTTCTATTAAATTTATTTGCAAACTGTCAAATTTTAAATTAAGTGACACCTAAACTAAAAGAAATAAAGGCTAAATCAAAGGTAACTTGACATTTTAGTTCAGTTGATTTCATGTTTACTGCTACATTGCATAGATTCATATTTAAATTAATTGTAGTAGGCCCTGAAAAAAACATTAAGTGTAAAAAAAAACTGTCCAATTTTAAAAAAGTTACTTACTACCTTCATATTAACGATTAAAACACAGCATTTTGTAACGATCGCCTTCGACTTAGATCTTGGAAAAGTTCATAAATGTTAAGGTAGGTTACAGCACTGACGTATTTACATAAATTAGCATTTTGCTTAAAAGTGACTTGGAACCAATACGTTATTAGTATTAGTTGCGAAAAAGCGGTACTGAAATCATTAGTGTTTTTATCTTATTTTTTTTGCGGTACTCAACTTCAGGTAACGGATATTTTTTTAATAAATTACACAGACTGTTCATGGGAAACAATGAATAAAAATTGAATTTAAAAAAAAATAATATTTATAGTGAAAATTTTTGCTTGTGAAAAAATATCATTCACGAAAAAAAATATTTATTTTGTATACAGGATTAATTTTTATTGCTTTTTTAAACATATGTTCATTTGTAAAACCCTTCCGTGGACAGCCTGTATACAGGGTGATTCGAAAATCGATCACGAAACTTAAGGGGGTGATTCTACTTGACAAAATAAGGGTAGAGCTTCATATATATTTTTTAATCGTTATTTGTTTTCGAGTTACAAGCCGTCAAAGTTCAAATTTTTATTTTTTGTTTTTTGAATTGCCTGCTTATAGGAAAACCGATTTGATTAATATTTGAAAGATAGGCTAAGTCGTCTGCGCTTCATCATTTTAGTAACAATTCACATTGATTGTGTGCCGCTAGAGGGACTTTACCTACATTGCCAATTAATTGTTTTCTTATTATAATTTTTTAGTATTGACAGCTACAGTAGTTTTTGACATGTTTTCTGAAAGACTGATAGCAGGCCATTAAAAGGTGCTCTTGATTTACCTCGATAAATCCAACGGTTTAGACGTAAATCACCCTTAAAAAATTAAGTGGTAAATTTACTTTTCTCATTTCGTTACCACCAGCTACCAGGTAAATAGCTATCGCTTTTTAAACTATTTAATTTATAATCTTAAAATAACTAATTAAGCTAATCACCAATATTCAAATATCGAATATTAGAGACATTTTGCACCTCTTAAAAACAGACGATTTTTGGCCTCTTATGGTTATCGTTATTAAACATAACGATTACGGCAGCAGTTTTAGACAGAGATTTTGCAACCTCTTTTAAGAAATTTATCTTGCGTCTGCGCTTTCGACTCATAACCTTATTTTTGCCTGTGGTTTACCGATTTTAAAGTTTGCGAAAGACCAGTATTTACTTTTATTTTCCATAAGTTATATATTGATATTTTAATATATGCAAACAGTTCTCTTGATTTTGTTTTTAAAGTAGATGTAAACAATACAGTATAAGCAAAAAGCAAGTGTGCCAGATTGTAACATGTAAATTAATTACTGATTTTAAACATCCTTAAAAATGCAAGTCCGTTTTAATTTCTTTAAACTATTTTATTTTTCTTACTGCTATGAATTTTTCGCTAATTATTCGTTGTGTATCAATAATATTTTAATTAATACGGTATTAAAATTTCAACCTTCTTAAATAATTAATATTAAAAATTCTACAATCCGGCAACCACGCAGTTTACCAATAACGATAACGATAACGATAAGTTCTTCGGTATTCATCCGTAATTAAAGGAGTCCGGTATGGTTAATAACGATAACTGATCATGTTTGCGTTACTGCGCAGTCTCAGAATACCGTTAACCACAACGGAATTGCAAAATAAGAGGTGCAAAATGTTTCTATTGTGATATCCATTTTTGTTATGAAAAAGCAAATGGTAATGCAATGTTGGCAAGAAGATATTATATAGAGAGTTATCCGGAAAGAAATATCCCTCATGCTTAAACATTTTCCAGTGTGCACAGAAGGCTTGCGGAATGTGGTTCCTTTAAAAGTTATAATAGAAATAGGGGAAGACCTAGAACTGCTAGAAACGTGCAACAAGAAGAAAGAGTGCTTGAAATTATTGACGATAATCCAGGTACTAGTACTAGAAAAATTGGGAATGAAGTGCGGCTCTGTCAGGCTAGTTTAAGAGGGTACTAAGAGAAGAACAACTCTACCCGTTTCATTCACAAATAGTGCAGGCTCTTTATGACGGTGATCGGCCGAGGTTGGAAATGTGCAATCAGATCCTAGCTAAATATGAACACGATAATCGATTAATTGGCTTCATATTATTCACTGACGAAGCTGGTTTTACTTATGATGGCATAACAAATCCACACATATGCTTACGAGAACCCAAACAATGTGGTAGAAACGAAACATCAGCGTAGATTTTCACTGAATGTGTGGGCAGGGATAATAGGAGATTGCCTTATTGGTCCTCATTTCTTTGATGGCCCATTAACTGGTGACGTATACTTAGATTTTATCCAAAATCGTCTCCCATTGTATCTGAAAGATGTGCCATTGGAAGTAAGGTCCAACATGTGGATCAACAATCAATGTAAATTGTTACTAGAATGATGAAACACAGACGAATTAGTCTAGGTTTTAAATATAAGTCAAATCGATTTTTCTGTAAGCAAGTAATTCAAAAAACAAAAAGTAAAAATTAAAACTTTGACGGCTTGCAACTCGAAAACGAATGACAATTTGAAAAAAATTGTATGAAGCTCTACCCTTATTTTGTCAAGTAGAATCACCCCTTAAGTTTCGTGATCGATTTTTGAATCACCCCGTATAAATTAAAAGCCTAAATAAATAGTAAGGGCTAATATTTAATTTATAATAAAACTCGATCGTTCATTTTAAAAACTTAAAGTATAATGAACTGTAATATACAATTTTTTCTAGAAGAAAAAATATGTTTTGTTAAAAAATATTTCTAACATTGAAATGTTACATTTTTATAGCCCTAGCGTGCAACTTAGGGAGGACGCAATTTTAGTTTTTAGTTATCAAGAAAGGGTCAAAATAATGGTAAATTTATATAATTATTTTATATATTTAAATA
This sequence comes from Listronotus bonariensis, assembly GCA_014170235.1. NCBI lineage: Eukaryota > Metazoa > Arthropoda > Insecta > Coleoptera > Curculionidae > Listronotus > Listronotus bonariensis. The sequence continues at coordinate 111,136 of JACEGR010000710.1, read as the reverse complement.
AGTTTGTGGGGTGAAAAAGGAGTGCAAACGGTTTTTATTATTTATATGAAGAACTATTGATTACACAAAAAAAAATATTTTGTTCTAAAATAAATTATCTTTAATTTTGAGTTTGTTAATTTTTTCCTTGGACTAGAAATAAAAAAATCACGAAAATTAGGTCCACTCGTGAAACCTTTTTTAACCTGAATACCTTTTTCTTTTAATTTTGTAAAAAAATAACAAATTTGTTAAAATTTCGTACGTTTGTTTGATGTCATAAAGAGGTACTAAAGCTCTAGCTAGATTGACTTCATTGAGTCCAATGGCGTCTTAGTGGGCGCACAGTCAATATTATTGGGAAAAAATATATACCACTGGCTTTTTATGTAGATTTTATATTTTTTCCTACGAAACAACTTTTAAGTGCCGTACATTTTTTTACATCTGGCTTCGTAGTTAGGATATTTATAAAATACCGACTTTTAAAAATCAAATTAACGCTTTGTATCTCCGAAACGAAGCAACTCCGGACATGGGTTTATAGGATTTTTCTTTATAAAATGACATAAAAATCACGCTTTAAAGTTTCGTACAGCAGTTAAAAAATCCCCTCTATTTTAATTCGTAAAAGTTTTTTAGGCCATCCTGTACATTCAAGATTAAGCAGAACTTTTTATAAAAAGGCAATTATTTTCGTAAAGTCAATATTTAAAAGTTTCCTATTTGGTAATACCTTCCGAAGACACGATGTATGTATTGAACAACTACCTTTATTATATGGGCAGTTTTAAAAAGTCGGTAGGCTTTTTGTTTGTTGATATCTCTACTTTTGAATGGTGTAAAAAAATATACATTACGAACGTAATTTTTTTTTAATGCATTTCTACTGGGCTTTAAGTTTTGCCGGAAATAAAAAAAACGATTTATACCCTTAAACACCTAACCACTTTTACTTTCCGACCTCAGATCGCCCATAAATTATTTTTTCTTTTATTTTTGTTATTTGATTTACATTTTTCAAAGGGTTTTATCCTAATATATTATTGGTTGTTTCTAAAATTACGAACGTTTACCATTGTATTGTGTGTGTTTTTGAGAAGGCCGATATTTTGATATTTTGACACGTGAATTTTTAAATAAAAATAAAGCTAAATTTATAGATTGGCGTTTTCGTCACCGATCGCCGTTTGACGTGTCGGTTTGTGATATGGTATACACTCTTTAACTAATAATAACCTTTTATCTGTTTGCTCATATCTTTTTATTTTTAAGGAACTTATAGGTAGATATGTTTTCTCTAGGTTTGCAAATTTTGGTCAAATAAATTTAAACAGGACTTGACTTACGAAACTTTGTCCAAAATGATGCAATAAACTTCTTTACAAAAAAATTAATTTCAACTACAATTAGGCTGATACGTATATTTTTAATTAATTTTTGTTGGGTTCAGTCAATATTCAACTAAGTAACCACTGTAACTTTACATTTTTGATTTTTAAAGGACTATAAAAAAATGCATGCTTTATGGGGAGCATTACTTATTAAAAATAATTATAACTCCTAAATCAAATTGTGGATGGATTCGCTTTTACTGAATCATTTTTCATAATTTGTCTATAAGAAAAACATATTACCCCAATTGTAGCTAAATCCTATTTCTTTTGCAACAAGGTTAAATACAGTATTTTGGAAAAGTCTCGTAAGTCCAGTCCTGTCTAAATCTATTTGACCAAAATTGGCAAACCTAAAGAAAACATATCTACCTATTAACTTTTGAAAAATGAAAAAGCCAGGCGCAACAGATACAAAGTTATTATTAGTTAAAAGTGTGCAGGTTTAATTTGGCCCACCCTGTATTATGAAAACGGTAAACAAAAAATATAAATTGACAAATGGAAAGTTGTTGTTTCATCTTCTAACTAAAAATTTCAAACGGCAAACGGAAACAGAAACGTCAATCTATAAATCTAGCTTGAAAGTACTCTTTCGATATTAAAGTAAGGTACGTTTTTACCAAATTTTGTAAAAATAGTTTATTTCTTGTCAAAGATTACAAGTAAAATACCAAAAACTTAATTATTTAAATTTTTCATAGACATTGTAACATATTATAAAGAAAACACGTTCTGGATCTTATTGCCTACAACTTTTCCATTTTTTTTTTTCATAGGACTTGTAGTTTTGCCGTTAATTGAGGAAAACTGTATTTTACACTTAAAAACTCCTCCTTTTCTCCTTTCTAACTCTAATCGTCGTAAATTACATTTTTCCTTAAACTTTTGTTAAACATATTTTTTACCATTTTAATGAGTTTCATTACTTCTTTTTTACTTCTCTCTAAAATTACTACTTAAAAGAAAACTAATTACTTTTTGCACTAAATATGGTAAAGCAAAACCTAATTACCTATTTTATATGGTTATTGATTATTTGGCCTGCAAATTTAAAAAAATATATATTACGAAACTGCTGTAATTTAATCAAATTAATGTAAATGATGTAAGTTTTTATTTAACCTAGAAGATTCAATAATTATTATATTTTTAAATAATTGGTACATGTGTTTTAAATTAACTCATTCCACGAATTTAAAAAAAAAATACAGATCCATTAAAGGTAAAAAAAATTAAGAAACATTACATTACATATTTAGTTGTGATTTTAGATAGCAAAGACCGATCGAAAATTAAATTCTACCATATTTTAATCTATAAACAAATCTATTTTCCTTAAAGAACCTTGATAATATTGATTTGTTTTAAGTACTGTTAAATGTATAAAGATACAGTGACCGGCATTTCTTTTATTGAGGGAAATTTCAAATTTTGTTCTTGCCTCCGCAGGTCCAATAACTTAAAAATCCATATTAACATATGTCATATGAACAGCGGAATGGCGGGAAATTAAAAAAAAACAAAACTAAGATGGAATTACGAAAAAATCACAAAATATTGTGCTTAAACCACAAATTTAAAATTTAAAGCATGTATTTTAAAAAAGTTAGACCACCATTTTTTTTCAAAAATTTCAAAAAAATGTACAAATGTACTATTTTATTTAATTTATTATTTAACTAAGCTTCATTTGTTTAAGTCAAAATAACACATATTATTTTGTTTTTTCACTGCTAACTGAGAAATTGCTATTATTTATTAAATTACCCTATTGAGAATTATACAGGGTGGCCCACCATATTCGACACGGTTTGTAGCTGGATAAGCATGGGGTTTTTAAAAAAGTGAATACTGAAACATATACAGGGCGGATAAGGCCACAATATAAAATTATTTTAGTCTATACAGGGTGTCTCAAAAAGTGTCACATATCAAAGTTATATTTTTTAAGTGGAACACCCTATATTTTATAACGGTTTTAGATTCTACATAAAAATAATTTAAGCTTGTTAATAGTGCCAAGCGTCTAATTTTATTCGTTTTTGTGATATTGAATTTTTTTCAAAATGCAGGGTGCAATTAAATTAATTTTATTTAAACAATATAAACTCCTTAAACTTTAAAATTTGTTAAAATATTAAGAAAAGTCTGCCTTATCAGACGTAGGGCATATCGAGATCATAAATTATACAGGGTGATCAAAAAATAATTTCAATTTTTTAGAAAGTCAAATTGCAATATCTCTCTTATTTCCAATACTCTTTCAAATGGTGTATAGGTTTTATACATTTTTAGTAAATTCCGTTTTAGTTTAAGAAGGCTGTGATATAGCTATGTCTATTTACTAAACCGTTATTGCAAAATTTAAATTTGTCTGAAAAAGCACAAAATTAAAATATTTTGTATTATCTGCCACTATTTTTGAAATTCACTGAAAAAAATCATTGCACTTGTCTTATTTCAGCTAAATGTGGTAATAATGAAACTTGTGTTTTTAAACAATCCTACTAACGCCTCTGGTCAGTTATGACGACATTGTGTGACCTATATATAACTCGTTTCTTCCATTATCCATAATCACGTTGTCAAATTTTTTAAAGCAACTTTTAAGGTAATCAGATGGTTTCTTCTGGATATTTTCAGGATTAACTCTAGACTAAACGTAAACCATTTTTTTCACATCCTACCAGTATTATATCATCTTGTTGTTGTAGAAGAAGGGTTTTTATTTAAAATCATTGAAATTTCTTTAAACTGACTTAAACACTAGTAATCAATAAATGGTCGTTGTTATTTCTCTTGTAAGAAAATATTAATGGCTGCTATGTCACAGCCAACTTTAATTTAAATAAACATTTGGACTAAAAATTTGTAAAAACAGATTTTACCAAAAAGCACAAAAGATAGGTATAGGCAACCTATACACCATTTGAAAGAGAATTTTATTTGTCATCATGTGACGTAAAAAAATACAGGGTGTTCCATTTAAAATAAGAGAGATATTGCTATTTGATTTTCTGAAAAATTGAAATTATTTTTTGATCACCTCTGTACAATATTTGATCTTGATATGACCTACGTATGATATGGCAGACTTTTTTTAATCTTGTTACACATTTTGAAGTTTAAAGAGTTTATAGTGTTAAAATAAAATTAATTTAATTGCACCTCTGCATTTATAAAAAAAATCAAATATCACAAAAATGAATAAAATTAGACACTTGGTACTATAAACAAACTTAAGTTATTTTTTTATGTGGAATCTAAAACCGTCATAAAATATAGGGTGTTCCATTTAAAAAAATATAACTTTGATACGTCACACTTTTTTGAGACACCCTGTATAGACTAAAATAATTTTATACTGTGGCCTTATCCGACCTGTATATGTTCCAGTATTTACTTTTTTAAAAACCCCATGGTTATCCAGCCATACCGTGTCGAGATATGGTGGGCCACCTATATACTCTCACCGGATAAATAATAAAAATAAAAAAAAAATTAGGGGAATATTGAAAACAGTTTCTTAAATCAAAGTTTGACACATGCCAAATTTTGAGGAAATTACAATGCCAAAGTTAAATTGTTAATATATCAATGTTAGCTGTTAAAAAAAATTCTGTATACATACTTCAGGTGAGAAAGCTATTATTTACCTCGCACATTATACGCACCTCTGGATATAAAAATGCTTGATAAATAATATCTCACTTCTTACCCTAGGTTCATAATATGCTATTTTTTGACAACTAAACCAAATATTCTAAAAGAGAGATATTCTTCAGTAAAACCGGTATTCCGAAAGCGTTTATTTTTAAAATCTTCTCAGTATTTTACCAAACAAAAAAAGTCCGTGGGCGCAAATCCAAAAAACCCTACCTATCACAATAGCTTTTTCAGCACGCTACAATAATATATACACAAGTAAACCCCGTACTAGGCCAGCTTTCTATGAACGAGTTAAACCGTTACCAACAAAAATTTAAAATATCTTTCCCCAAATTCTTTCAACAAGATCTATTTATGCCTCCTCCATGGACTATCTCCAAACCTCGTTGTATTACAAATCTAGCACAATACAACAAACATGACATATCTCCACTTTTGATAAAAGCCGAATTCCTTTCTCTATTAAACAATTTACCTGAGGGCGATAAGATATATACAGATGCTTCTAAGTTATCCCAAGGCACAACCGCTGCTGTAGTTACTAATAAAGACACACTTACTTTCTTAATGACTAAGTATACAAGCGTCTATACAGCAGAACTATATGCCATTTTTCAAGCCTTGTTGTTTGTAGAACAAAGTGACAGTCACTACTCAATAATTATCTCCGATTCTCTAGTGTGTACAAAGAATATACAGAGCTCTTGCCAACATTAAAAAATCAACATAAAGAAGTAATTTTTATTTGGGTCCCATCACACATCGGAATAGAATGGAAACGAACAAGCGGATAAAGCGGCTCGGACCGCTACCGAAAACGCAAATTCTATCTACGTACCAAACACAGTAGCAGAAGACTTTAAAAATTTCATAAAAGATCAAATAACTTGGTTTTGGCAAGAAGAATGGAATAGTGCAACAACACATTTGCGGGAGTGTAAAACAAGCGTGAAACCGTGGCAGTGCAATTTAAAGTTAAACCGAAAAGAACAAGTGTTAATTAATCGACTTCGGATAGGGCATACTAAACTAACTCATAGTTACCTTCTAACAAAAGACAACCGTCCTTTCTGTGAATTGTGTACAGTGCCTCTAACCATTAAACACATTTTAGTGGAGTGTCCAAAGCACGCGCGAGAAAGACAGAAAAATAACCTTAAAGACTCCCTTCAGGACATTCTTAATAACAATTTAAGAGATACATTAAATTTTATAAAAGACTGTGAGCTAATAAACTCAATATAAATCATAGAGTAGTACAACAAACATGTGATGTGAACAAACGACTAAATTTTTGTTTACGTGCAAATAACCCTATGTGGTTGAAGCACTATCTAAAAAAAAAAAAAAAAGTTAAAATATTTATAAATGATAAAATTTATTGATCTATTATTTTATTAGTTCAGCAAGTAAAATAATCAGTTTACTATTTTTTTATTTTACAAAAATATTGGCAATTTACCATAACTCATAAGCAAATTACCCTAACAAAAATAAATATACAAGCTAGGAATGAAACGTGCATGGAATGATCTTTAACCTGCTTTTTTATTTGTCTCCAGAGCCTAATGGCGCATCTATTTTAATTTTTTAGCTTACATTTTTATTTTGTTAGGGTAATTTCCTTATAGGTTATAGTAATAGATAGTCTGTATTTTGTGAAATGTAAATAAAACATAGTAAACTGTCTTTTGTTTGTTACTCGCTAAACTAATAAAATATTAGATGTGGATAACATTAAAATAAATCAGTAAATTAGGGGTTATTTTTAGGTTTTTAGGAACATGATTAGGATCAATAAATTTTACAATTTCCAAATATTTTATTGTTTTGTTTTGTAAAATTCTAAAAACATTTTGATCTTCTTGTCAAAAAAACAAAAAATGTGTCTTATTTTGACTTAAATAAATAACGTTTAGTACAATAAATCTAGTTTGGTGAATGAAATGGTACATTGGTACTTTTTAATACTTTAAAAATGGCGTATTCATTTTTGTTTCTTAATGCGTGCGAATTTTTGCGGGTCACTGTATATTGCTGCATAAGTTTATTTATAGCTAGAGTCTTGTATTTATTATCATCAATTCGGTAAGTGGTAAATAATATTTAAAATAATGGTCTGGTAACTTTTTTTATGATAAATAGTTCTTGATGTCGTAAAAATATGGTTGTTGGTATTTTGAATTCAGAAAAAAATTCTAGGATAAAGATTTTTAACAATTATCCCACACTTAAAAACTGAGGGGGTTTGGTTTTGTAGATATACTTAAATTAATTTAAAAAAAAAAAAGTTACTTTTCATATGTCTACAATTTAAGAAATACAAAAATATTGGCAACAATAATAATTTATTAAATTAGCTTTTACATGCACTAAATTAGAATGTAAAATATTTAGGATATTTTTGCTATGTAATGCCTTAAAAGGTGTTTTTTTATTATTTTAAACTAATAAAAGCATTCTTGGATTGATCATGTACGCTTTGTAAATAACGAATTAAAAAAGTAAATAACACCTAATTAAATTTTATTGGGTGTACAACACTATTAACGGCCGATTTTATTTTGGTTTCGCTTTCCTATTAAGCCCTGGTAACTATATATTATTTAGACCCAATCACGTGTGCGTTCACGAAATGATAAATAAATGTCCGGACAACAAATTTTTGCATAATTCTATGTGTAAAATTTAGATTTTAAAATAATTTGTCTAAAATCAGGCAAATTATAAAAATGTGCTAGTCTTATAGGTAATAGAAAATGTTAGGTTTTGATAAATTAATATATTTTTTAAATTTTTTGTATTTATAGATTGTACTTTGGGACGAGTTCACGAAATTATTTTTGTGTTTATTATTTTAAATATTATAAAATATAAAAAAATAAAGTCTATACTGTAGTGTTGTAATAAAACTAATTAATTTTAATATTTTACTAAATTTGCATGGTCAATAAAAACTTTTAATATAATTTATTTGCTTTCGAAGCAAATTTTCCACCTTAGTTATTTTGAGCCATAAATGCTTTACGCCAGAGGTGCAAACAATAATTTTTGTACGACTAAAATTAATGGGCAAACATTTCCCTATAGTTATTTTTCTTCATTTTTGTTGTATATTGGATAATTTTGCCGTTGTTACTATAAGGCTAGCTTAGGTCGAGATTGATTAACCAACTTAAAAGTAACCTAAGAAATAATTATCCCTTAACTGGTGACATCTAAATTTCTGTCACTAAAGGTGACATGGGGTCTTGCAGACGGTTTATTTATATAACTATCTTAAAAATTAACAAAGAAAATCCCTGTTTGTATTAAATTTTTGATATTTATCAAATCCAAATATTTAATCTTTGCTACCCCTGTAAGCTACCACTAACGAAAATTGTTGTAAGGAAAAGTTGGGCGTCTCGTCAAAATAAAGCTACTCACAAAAAATCAGCTTGTTCGTAATGACTTGGAAAAATGGTCAGGGATCCCTTCCTTACTTTTAGGATAAAATTAATTACCCTAACAGCCCGTTCACACGACACAGTACGGTACGTGAATTTAATCGAAACGATGTTTTAACCGTATCGGGTGCTGTGTATACACAATGCGGTATAATCTGATTAAATTCTGCAACCGGTGAAAACACATTTGGCATAAGGGTTGTAATCAACGACAAAGTTGTAATAGTTTTTTCCTACGACCACATGTGAAAATAGTAAATAGCACACTGTTTCCATGCATAGAAAATGCCTTATATCACACTAGTGTTGCAAAGTACTTTATAACACTAGTGTTGCAAAGTATAATATAAAGCTGTCATCGCTGTCATTGTTATTTAAAATAAATTTGGAGTTATCAGGCTGTTAATGGGATTTGAAAAAGCTATGCAATATTTTTTAAATGAGGACCTTTTTTAATTCTAAAATGATAAAAGCTACTAGGTACCTAGGTGATTTTTGATATAAAAATATTGTTAAACAGTATAATATATCGCAGTAAGGAAAAGTATATATCACCCTAGTAATGCAAAGTTTTCAATTGTTTTCTTATTTTTTTCTGTGAAGACAAACAACTTTTATTGATTTTTTGGTGAATAACTGGTGTCGTAAACAATTTAAAAAACAGATAGAAGCCGCAATGCGTCTTTAAAATCATAATTTTTCCAATATTTGACGTAAAAAATTTATTAAACCACCTACTATGATATATTATTTTAATCATAAAAAAACAAGCAATTTAATTACCTAATCATTTATAGGGTGTCCCTAATAAAAAAACATGTTTGGGTCATATGTCAAAAATGACAGCTCAAAAAAATTTTTGGCTACGTTACTGGATTCTACGGAAAAAAGTGTTTTTATAATGTGCAAAGCTACAGGGCCTTTTCAAAAAGTGAAAAATCGAGAATCACCCTGTATCTCTAAAACGCTTCGCGATAGCGATGATCTGTTTTTACCATAAATGTTTTCTCCAAAAAGAGCTCGAGGATGGGGTATCAGATTTTTAATATCTCTTATGGTTTCCAAGTTTCCCATAAGGGACACCCTGTACATGCTACTGACGATTTATTCGGTTTTTTCCCCGAATTGCCGCATACGGTTTCGAATGGCAAAATCCGAATGCAAGTTTGAAAAAACGGTCGTTTTCCCATGTACGAAAGATAATAGCATGGTTAGTCTAACATCCGGCATTAAGAAAATATACCTTCATCTGTTAATTAAATGAAATAATATTTTCTAGACAGATTTTTAATGTAGTGAATGCAAGTAAACAACATCTGCCAGCATAGGTCTGCTACAATTAATAATAATTTATTAATTAATAGTTAATATATTTATAATTGTTACCTTTACATGTTAATTGCATAAACCAATGGTCAGCGGTAAAAAAGCTTAGTTGGTTAGGTAGCAGCTCGATTTTATTCAATTAAATATGGTAAACATAATTTTGCTAATAGACAAGGGAATAAGAAATAGAAAAAAAGATGTTACCCAGTGCAAGATATAAACCCAGAGTGTCGACAAGTCATGCACTGCTAAATGCTGCTACCTAACCAACTAGGCTATTTCACCGCTGATCATTGATTTATGCAATTAACATGTAAACGTAACAATTATAATTAAATTAACTATTAAGTAATTAATTATTATTAATTGTAGCAGACCTATGCTTGCAGGTGTTGTTCACTTGCATTCACTACATTAAAATCTGCCTAGAAAATATTATTTCATTTAATTAACAGATGAGGGTATATTTTCTTTTAAATCGACAAATATGTTAATTGAAAAATTAGAAAATTTTATTTAAAAAAAATATTTGTTTTACCTTAATTTTGTATTTCGTGAATACATGGTCTTCTTTAGAATATACGTACTTTAAAATAAATTAAAAGACACAGTAATATACAGGATGTTACAAATTCGAGGAGCACCTCTATAAAACATATTTATATTAAATAAATCTGTCACAATAAAGTTAATACCTAACTGTATTAAGTTTAAGACATCTTGTAATTTTTAAATGTAATTTTAAATGGGGTTTAGTTTCAACATTTATCATGCTATATAATACCTTAAAACTTGTTTATACTTTTTTATAATATATCTACATCTTCATAAATGACAAGGAAATCATGCTATCTGCAACAAAAAAAAAAATATATATTAGTACCTATTACATTTTTTACTTTTAGATCATTTTAGGATAATGTGTATGTGTATACTGTCTATATATGTCTTTAAAAGTTGCGGAAAAAAAGGTACCACAGATTTCTAAGGCTAAAATATGACCATCTGACTCAACTTCGCTTAGTTAAAAAGTGGATGGTTCCGGAGATACAGGGTGTCAAAAATTTATTCTGGTTTTAGTTTTTTATTAATAATATTGTTAGTAATAGGTCTATTGTCACAATATGCGGCTAAAAGGGGTTTTTAGAAGGTAAAAAATTGCTATTAATTTTATTGTTAACTTTAGAGTGCGCCACCTGCGGTGTCTTGCACAAATTAAAAACGTAATAACTTTTTTCAGTTACTTTATATGTAACTTTTTTTTAATATTTTTCTTTACCGTATTTTACATTAAAAAGGTGTACTTGGTAAATTTTCATTTAGGCAGCCGACACAAAGCCTATTTATTTTTAAACTTTACCACCCTGTATGTCAAAAATAAGTCTTTTAGGACATAGGTTTATTAAAAAATCCACATTTTTTGACAAATATTAGAAAATATTGTTCAAAGTAACAAAAACGAAACAAAAAAGGGAAAAGTAAAAATCGATGTGGAAGACTTTAATACAATTATTTTTTGCACCAGGGGAGGAAGGAAATTTCTGTTTTTGCAAGGAGTGACAGAAGACCTAGGAACGGCACTGACTTCAATACTTGATAAAAGGCCAATCAAATTGCATTTGTCCATGTGTTAAAATTTTCATGTTATTATTAGCTTTTTTTTGTATTATTTATTTATTTTAAATTAAAAAAATAATATTTCCTTAGTTGTAATCTGCAATAAGCAGAGCACTTTAAACAGCTTTTACAATAAAACCAGAGAAATCCACATTAGGTACGTTTAATGTACACAAAATTCAAACCTACAACACCAGAATCAAAAAGCAGGGTCACTACCAACAATGCTTACTTGTAAATCATATTACCATATGTCAAGGATGATTAAATTATCCCACGAACAGAAACTTTCTAAACTTTAAAATGTCCGATAGAACATAGTTATTTTTTTATGATTATACCATAATCTATTAAAAATATTATAGAGTAAGATCCCAGAGCCCTCGGACCTATATCATGTTCAGAAAGCTGAAATTTTGAGGAATATAAATAAGTATTATGTGTTATTAAGAGGCATGTATACCCACTACCTTGAAAGCGGGGCCATTTCTCAAGTATCGCAAAGTACAGGTGCATAAAAACTTACTTACCCACTTAAAAGTAGCAAACTTTGTTTTCAAATAGGATTTTAAGAATATATTAGAATTAAAATTCACTATTGCCAGACACTTTTCGTGGGCCATTACTTCTACCAGACGTCTTGAATGTTATTCAAAAATTAGGTAAACTACCTTATAATAGCAAGCAAATTTTAAATATGTTATTTTAGGTACAATTTTAAGACCCTTCGTATGCGGCCAAACCAATCCGAAGGGCCATTCGTCCCCCAGACGCCATTAAACTTTCCCTGTGAGTGCGAGAGTAAGGGTATTATTCATACGCATAAATGTAAATGAGAACACTATATTATTTTAAAAGACACTACAATACAATCGTCACGTAATTAGCCGGAATTTTTTTTTAATATACAGAGGGTGCCTCAAAAAAAATTTTTTTTCTTAAAAAACAAAATTGCATATTTTAAAATAACTTATAATTCTAAACACCTTTCTTTATAACAATTTTTGATACTAGCAAATATAGAGGTACTTTACTCTTAAGCAAATATTACATGTTTTGGTCAAACCTCGTAGATGACTGATACAATTTGATATCTGGTGGTTGATATATAGGTTTCGGACCATGCAAAACTTTTATAAGGAATTACTTTTTTCATAAAATCAATAATAAAAATATTTTTATATGACGCCAACTTACGTAGACACACTGTATACAAAAGACATTTTACTATTACAATATTATAAAAGCTCTTAAAATTGTACTACCAAACAAAGTTAAATACATTCATAAAAACTTTAACAAACAAAAACACACAAAAGGTATTCAATAATGATCTCGGCAGGACAGGCAAGGCAATCATTATTGATCTCGGCAGGACAGGCTCCAACAAGAATCTACATCAAAACATTACTATAGAATATTCTTCTCCTCAATCGGGCTTTAACCTGAGTTATTAAATGTAAGAAGAAATCAATAATATTGGCAAACCGGTTTGCATTTCTGCAAAAACTAGTTAGTGATAAGAACATTCCATAGTTGGTTGGATGAAACGGTACATGAAATAGGTTACCATCTTTAACCGCTCTCTGTGGAACATTAAAATTAATTAAACTTAGCAAAGCACTAACTAAAATGCACCATATTTCAGTCAGTATTTCATTTTCACATCTTAAAATTCCATTTTTCTATTAATTTTACCCCTTTGCAAAGCTTCACTTTTAATCATTTCAATCACAGTAGCCATCGCTACACTGATTGAAAGTAAAATTTTACAAGTTTAAGGATGTAGTGAAAATAGGGTAAATTTGTTATTTTAGTTTGATAATGTATATCTCGAAAACAAAACGTTGCCGTTAAATCGGTGGGTTTTCAATAAGTACAATTACCCTAAAATGGGGAAAAATAAATAAAACTCTCCATTTAGCCAATATTGATAATTCGCGGTTTTAGCACTAAGCAGGAATTGGGCCAAAGAAAAATTTAGCATCCCTGTTGGTGCATTATCTACATACTATAAAGTTTTCATTTATAAATTTAAATTTTTTATAACACTATATCAGGAGAGGATATAATTTGCCGGGAAATTTATTTATTAATAACTTTTATTTAAAAAAAAACATATTTTATCAGAAGAAAGGATGAGGGGTCCATTTGTATAGCCGGATCTTGCAGGGGCGGTCATATCGACTTTCTGAGGGGGGCGATAGACCAAGAAAAAGTGTGTGAGGTGCCAAAAAACAAAAATCTTGGCGCCCCTAGAAAGAAACAAAATTTTCAAAATTTTTAAAAAGCAAAAAAAAACAGTCTCCTATTTTTATTGTTATTCTTTCATTCTTTAATTTATAAAATTACAAAAAGAAGGTCCTTACTTCTCACTTTTCAATTCCATGATCACCCTCACCCCTCGGACCAGCCCTGGGGGAGGGGCATATCTTCTTTAAATGCCCAAAATGCTATTTGCCATTACATATGTATGAAATACAAAGGATGTGGATTTAAAGGGGGGCATGGCCCTCATGCCCCCCGTTATGACCGCCCCTGGGATCTTGTACTGTCTGTGGTAATATCTTATCCTAGAAAAATCTAAGCTAGTGTAGAGTAGTAAACACTTACCTGTGTAGGATTTTTAAGAAGGGGAATTATTATTTAAATACATTTTTGCTGTAAAAATTAAAAACAGTGTAAGAACCACTAGATTTACGACTAATAAAGCTACAAGAACTATTGTATAAAGAAAAAGCATTCGCATGATAACGTCATATACTTTTGACACTTTTGACAAACCAGTTTTTGCAAGTTGGTTAAACACCACCTACTGCCTAAGGCCGTGAGTCCACAAAGCATTTTTGAAGTTAATATGGACTACAAAAAGTGGTTCGGTAGTAGCCAATCCGACCACAACACGTTTAACATTGTTCGTGGAAAACGGAACTACAAGCTGGCGACAGTCGACCACACACCAACCACTTTTTGTGGTCCATATTAACTTTAAAAAGTGGCCCGTGAAAACACGGCCTAAAATGCGAATAGCTTCACCCATCTGTTTACCAAATAAAAACTATTTACTGTTAAATATAGTATTTAAACAAAGATATTACTACACAGTTGTCTATTAAATATGGCAAGACTGTAAATAAATTTAAAAAAAAAAAACTTAAAATTTTTGAAGCACTTTGTAAAATGGCAGTTTTTTTTAAATATATTCTAAAGCTTCTTAATAAAATATGTACCGGATGTCCAAATAAGAAAAACGCCGGCTATATCTCGGAAACTATTTATCGCACAACGTTGGGGATTTTTTCTTAATTTAAAGTGGCCATGAGAAATCGCTGAAACATATTTTCAGGTTCCTAAGGCTACCGCAAGATGGCGTAACTGCAACGGTAAATCTAAAAATGAAGTTTTCTTCAAAAATAGTTAGTGTTAGGTACAATTTTGAAATCATCAGCCCAAACCTTGACCAATTCTGCGTCAATTTGGTTAAAGACGTTTTGTCCTTTTTTTTATAAGAAGGGTGGGAAAAGATAATAAATAATTCGACTTTTAAATAGCCATATCTCCTACATTTTTTATTAAAAGGGTAGGTTATTCTTCCGCCCAACAACACAAACGTAAAAAAGTTTAAATGGGAAGTAGGGTCAAGTGGTACATCATTTTAAAGCTCCTGACGAGTACTTTATAATCCTAAAATATAAAGTCAATATCTTCACCTACTACAAATGGCGGTACTTCAAAAATTACCCAAATACCTGATTGGGATTGCCATATTTCCGGAGGTAATAAAGTAAGATGTACCCAATGTGGTATTATTGTAAAGCTCTTTTAAAGATTTTTATTGGTAATATATTATACAGGGTGCTTAAAAAACGGTTTTTATACTACTCTGTATAGTATCACTAGTATTACCATTAAAACGATTTTTAAAAGAGCTGTAAGAAAATACCACATTAAGAACATCTAACTTTATTAGTTTCGGAAATACGGCCATTCCAACCAGGTATTTGGGTAATATTTTTAAGTACCGCCATTTTGTAGTAGGTGAAGATATTGACTTTATATTCTAGGGTTATAAAGTACTCGTCAGGAGCTTGAAAATGATGTACCACTTGACCCTCTTTTCCATTTAAACATTTTGACGTTTGTGTTGGTGGGGAAAGGGATAACCTTAAATAAGTAAAGTTTGACAGAAAAATGTATTCCCTAAAAATAAAAATTGACGTATTTTA
Organism: Listronotus bonariensis; assembly: GCA_014170235.1. Classification (NCBI taxonomy): domain Eukaryota; kingdom Metazoa; phylum Arthropoda; class Insecta; order Coleoptera; family Curculionidae; genus Listronotus; species Listronotus bonariensis. The sequence continues at coordinate 95,473 of JACEGR010000710.1, read as the reverse complement.
GGATTTTTCTATAAGTATACAAATAACTAAATTTTGGGGGTGGCTCGTTTTAATTGGAATACACTGTATATAAATATGTTGAAATTTAGTTTGTTTTTTACAAGTTCTTTAGGCTGGGTAAAATTTGCAAAATCATGTTTATAGTCATAATTCCTTTTAATTACGAGGGTGGCTTGTTAACATATCCTGAACTAGCATACCAAATAATTTGGCTTTTCAGAAAGGGTTTTGTTTAGGGCTGGCAAAAACCGGAAAAAACAAAATCGGTTAAACGCTTTTTAAAAAAACCGGTTTCGGTTAAAACCGATTAACCGAATATTAAAAACCGGTTTTTAAAACCGAAAACCGAAAACAGTTTTCAAAACCAATATTTTATTTTCTCGCCACCCCATTCTTTTTCTTTTATTCTTGAAATAATTTTAAAGACCAAAAAAAAAAGGTCCTCACTTTCATTTCTTTCAATTCTACGTACTAAATATAAATCCACAATTTATACAAATTTAAACGCCGCCGTGGGCTTCAGTCTACTCAGCCTTTTGGTAAATACGCCACTGTATAAACCGCAATCAACCAAAAACCTATTAATTGACATTCGAAGAACCGCTTTTCGATTTTGGTCCGATTATCCAAAAACCGGTATTCGAAAACCGATTATTCTGAAAAACCGGTATTTGAAAACCGCTTTTTAAAACCGGTAACCGATATTCGAAAACCGGTTTTCAAATACCGGTTAACCGATATTCGAAAACCGGTTTCAAATACCAGTTAACCGGTATTCGAAACCGGTTTTCGAATACCGGTTTTCGGTTTTGCCAAAACCGCGGTTAACCGAAAACCGGTTAACCGGTTAACCGAAAAACCGGTTTCCGGTTGCCAGCCCTAGTTTTATTCAGAAAGCATTTACTAAAAGTAGTCTAGTGCATTCATAAACCAAACAGACATTAATATTTTCTTAAGTGGTTCTTAACACCTCTACTAAAACCGTTTATGTGGTGGATACTAAAACTTTAAAAATAAGTCCTCTTAAGTTACCCTACTAACCCGCCTATGTGGTGGATACTAAAATTTTTAAAACCAAGTGCTTTTAAGCTACCCTACTAATACGCCTATGTGGTGGATAGTAAAAATTTAAAAATCTTTTGCTTTTAAGCTACCCTCGTTATATATTTATTATACAGGGTGAATGCTAAACGCACGGTAAAATGAATAAGGGCGTATTCCCGATCTAATCCTATCAAAAAAGCTTGTATAATCATAGGTACGCAAATGCATTGCTTTCAAGATACAGGGTGGAAAACTTTAAATAAAATTTCAATTTTTTATCAATATCCTATTTACTTCCTATACAATTTTAATAAACTTGGCAGTGTTATTTATAATCTAAGGGGCTTATATAGCCTAAATATAAATACAGGGTGTTCTGAAAAATACACGGCCAAATTTTAGAAGGTGATTCCTCATTGAAAATATGAAAAAAGTTCCTATAAACATAGGTCCGAAAATGCATAGTTTCTAAGATACAGGGTGTCCAACATTTAGGTTCAACATTCACCTTCTTTAATCTTCAGTTGACCTTCACTTTTTAATGTCATTAGATAGTCCTTAAAAAGTTAAGATAGGAAAGTAAAATTAATTTTGCTCTATCTTTAACTGTTTTTGCTCAGTAAATCGTCAAAATTCAAAAATTCCGTCCCAAGAAACATGCAATAAAGTAGTTTTTATTTTTTTTCTCGAAATCGAAGCAAGATACAAAAAAATTTTAAGAGACAAAAAAGTTGTATTTTCAGTTGCTTATTCTAAAAAAAATAAAAAAGTTACAAAAAGTCAGTGTCGTACATTTTTTTACAATTATTTTCGATAAGATGTCCCGTGAGACGCCACTGGACTTAATAATTTTAATTTAATTATGCCTAACTTTGGCCCTTATTACTAGAAATAACACTGAAAAATTTTAAGAAAATCGGTTACAGGGTATTCAAGATAATTACAAAAACCTATTTTATTTAAAAAGTTTAACACCATGTATCTTGAAACTATGCATTTTCGGACCCGTGTTTATAGGAACTGTTTTTCATATTTTTCAATGAGGAATCACCTTCTGAAATTTGGCCGTGCATTTTTCGAACACGCTGTAATTTAATAAAAGTCCAGTGGTGTCTCTAGTGGCACCTAAACAAATATTTGACAAAAAAATGTAAGCCACTGAGTTTTGTGCAGGTTTTATATTTTTCTAAAAAAATAAAATAACAGCTTATTTGCCTTTCTATATTTTTGTGTCTCTCGTAGTTTTCGAAAAAAAATCTGCTAAATTGCGTTGAACCAAACATTAAACCAAAGAAAAATATTGAAACTAAGCCAGAAATGAAGAAAAAAATAAGAGCTTTATTTTTATTAAGTTAATTTAAATAAAATATAAACAATACCGGAAAGTCACTGACATATTTTTTTCTCAGATATATTCGTTTAGATGCCCCTCGAGACGCCATTAGACTTAATAAATTAAATCAAGATAGCGCTAAATTAGCCCTTTATTACTAAAATAATATTATATTTTAATAAAATCGGTTAATAGAGATATTTAAGGACTAACGAAAACAATACATTTCCAGATCTGTTTTCAAATAAACTTTTTTGTAAAAATTGCTTATAACTGTACCTTTCATTTTTTACCACAATTAGGAAACACCCTGTACATTTGTAATGTATTTATCGTTATGAAGTCCCTAACTCTGCATATAAATTTAAAATGTACAGGGTATTCCATTTAGGAAGAAAAATGGCAAATTTTTTAACTTTCTCCATATTTTTAAAGGAATTCAAGATAGCCTATTGATGTATTTCAGTTCGGAGAATTTAAAAATCGTATTTAAAAAACAATTGCATTGAAAACAAGAGACTTACGACATCAATGTTGTATTTTTAACTGAAACACCATATTTATTATTATATTTTTAAATTCTATGGTTAATTCTAATTGTTTTTTATTAAGGGTACTACATATTTACAGTGGCGTAACATGCTGGGGGCATGGGGGCGGCTGCCCCCCCGCCCCTTCGGTTTAAGCGCCTTCCCAACCAGTGGCACACCCATCATTTTTTTTGGGAGGGCTTCAGCAAATACCTCAAATTTTATTAATAATTAAAAAAACTCGATATGAATTTTAAGACAGCAGTTCATCTAATCAACGCTGCCAAAAAAGAAATTAATTTCCTTAAGAACTGACGAAACATTTTTGCAGTTAAAACCTGAAACTGAAGCTTTAGCAGGCAAGTGTGGAACAACTTAAGATTTTGTCGAAAAACGTAAAAGGAAAACAAAAACTTTTTATGATGAAGTTCAAAGCGACTATCAACATGAAGATGCAGAACAAAAATTTGTGAACACCATATTTTACGTAGCTTTGAATACTCTTATTGAAACATTAGAAACACGGATTAAAGATTTTATACAGATTTATAAAAAATTTGACTCTCTATGATTTATCGTTAGAAATCGTAGATGAATATAAATTGTTTTGCAGCTTCATGACAGTTTGAAACTTTTCTTGCATGTAAGTTTTTGTTGCTGCAACTTTTCGATCTGCTCACGCGCATTCTTCTTTTTTAAAATTTGCTGCAAGATGCGCATGCGCAGATCGAAAAATTGCAGCAAGAAAAAATTGCATGCAAGAAAACTTTCAAACTGTAAAAACAGATAACACCAAACCATTTAAAGAACGTCTTTCCAAATTTAATAAAATTATATAAATTTTTTATACCATAAATAAAAATAATAGCGCCGGTGCTGAAATGTCATTTAGTCGTTTACGCAAAATATAGTGATATCAAAGGACCACGTACTTTTGGCGAACAAAGGCTAAACGACTTAGCCCTAATAAGCATCGAGTCCGATTTTGCTCATGATGTTGATGATTTTTAGTTAAGTCTTATTTTGTATTTGTTTTTGCAGAAAAATATTTTAAAACCTTTTTTCTTTTATATTTATACATTTTTAAAGTGCGTTTTGTTTTAGTTAAGTTGTATTTTATATTTGTTTTTGCAAAAACAGATTTTAATTTTTTTTTATATATTTTAAAAATTTAAAACATAATGTTTTAATTAAAAAATATATAAAAAGAATAATCAAATTATGTAGTTTTCATTTATAGCGTGGTATGATAACATAAATACCAAAGGAGTAATAAATAATTCACATTTTTATTTGTACATAACTAATTTTAATGTACTTGTCTTGATGGTGCCAGCAAAAAATATTTATAAGTATACTGCCCTATGAAAAGTTAGGCCGCCCCAATAATAGTTCGCCCTCTCCGCCCTTTGACACACGCTACGCCACTGCATATTTATCTTTTACTGTTTTTGAGTTATTGACGCTTAAAAGGTCACATTTTTGGCTTATTTAATTAAATATCCAGTGCCGTATTATCCATTAGGCTGACTAGGCTACAGCCTAGGGCGCCATGAAAAAGTAGGCGCCAGACAGGGGAGTAATAGGCGGGGATTAGAACTAATTTCTCTGTGAATATGGTAATAAGGTGCTTTAAAATAAATGAAATAGACGCGAAAAGGAGGGAAGGACCTTTTAACACGCTTTTATTAGCTTGGGTTGTATCCATCTATCTATCTATCTATCTATCTATCTATCTATCTATCTATGTAACGGAATCTTTGAGCCTAATTTTTCCCAACTCCCAGCGATTCAATTTCTTTGAAACTTTGCACACGTATCAAGGACCGATGACAATGCAATAATTTAAAAACAGTATCCCGTTATCCTGATTAGGACCGCCAGGATAAATAAATTCCTTTACAGATCCTGTGTCCTAATACTACTCTTGACAAAATGGCGAAGAAATTTTTTAGTGAATAAACTGGAGCATTTATTTTTAAAAAACTAATTGATATATCGAACTAAAAATGAAAAATAAATAATAGTTTAAAAAACTAAAAAATCACGCTTTTATATGCAACCGAACTAAAAATTAGAAAATAATTTTTCATTACAAAGAGTTTGTCACTTCAGAATAAAAGCGTGGGGTGCTTAATATATTAAATGTTATAATTATTCTATTTGCAAATATCTATGAGGGAAAAGTTATGAAAATAGTAAAATGCACCCCACGCTTTTTACTCTGAAGTGACAAACTCTTTGTAATGAAAAATTATTTTCTAATTTTTAGTTCGGTTGCATATAAAAGCATGTTTTTTAGTTTTTTAAAGTATTATTTATTTTTTTGCTTTTGGTTTTTAAATTTTTTCGTTCAAAATAGGCGTTCCGGGAATTTTAGCCTAGGGCGCCTCATACAGTTAATACGGCCCTGTTAATATCTCGATATGAAATACAGGTAATGCAGGTGATTACCTAATACTTCAAAGTTATTAGTTTTATTTTTTGAAAATTATCAGTGTATCATCTTTTGCTTCACTGTCATTTTCTCCACACTTGTAATATAGCGTTACTATTTGTATTTTTTCATCTAACAAATATTTCATTTTAAAATACTATTCTATTAAAATCCACCAATAGGTAACAATTTTAATGACTTTGAAGTATTAGGTAATCACCTGTATTACCTTTATTGTGTATTGATATATTTAATTAAGTAATATTAGCCGAAAATATGACTCTTTTAGCGTCGATAACCCAAACATAGTTAAAAACAGACATATAGTACCTTTAATAAAAAATACCTAAAATTGAGCATAGAATTCAAAAGTATAATTATAAATATGATGTTCCATTTAAAAAATGCAACATTGAAGGCGTAATTCTTTTGTTTTTCATGCAATTCTTTTTAAACACGATGTACAAATTTCCCGAGCTAAAATACATCGATTGGCTATCTTGAAATTATTTAAAAATATAGGAAAAGTAAAAAAATATGCCATTTTTCCTTTTAAATAAAATACACTTTACAAAAAAATAATTTTATCTACGACTAGGGGGAAGCAGCTGGTTCCCTCTGCCGGTGCCTTGCTACGCCCATGAGTATTTCTGAAATTAAGTATTTACATAAATTAATAAAATAACCATTATGCTAGTAAGGCATCTTAGTTTCCGAGGCGAAGAATATCATATTTATTTTTAGTAACAAACAAAATATAACTTAAAATATACTAAAAAAAAAGAAATTTAAGAGTATAAAAAATGTATTTAATTTTTGTTATAGTAATCCACCATGGCACAAGAGATCGACCGAATTAGCGAGGTATTTAAAGGACAAACAGTCTTTATCTCTGGAGCCACCGGTTTTTTGGGAAAAATACTCATTGATAAGTTACTCAGGGTCACTGATGTAAAAAGGCTTTATTTACTAGTACGGCAGAAGAAGGGAAAACACCTAAAGATAGGCTTCATGATATGTTTAATAATGTGGTAAGTATTACTTTGTAATAGATGTAGTTATTTACATACAGGTTGATTTTTAACCTTTACGCATAAAATTGGAAAATTATTGCTAAGGACAAACAATAACTAAAAATTAAAAAAAGAAAGTTACTAAAATGTTTTTAAGTAAGGAAGATAACTAATTATTAAAAAATTAAAATGATTATCTCACCGACTAGAATTATTTTACTAACTTTTTTTTCAATATTAGTCATCGTTTGTCCTTACCAATAATGTTTCAAGTGTAAGGGAATAGGTTAAGAATCACCCGGTATATTAATGCAAATATGGTAATGTCACACCGGTCCACAAAATAAAAACAATGGTCTGTGCTGGGTATCGGACAGAGTTTTTTTATGACAAGGGGTTTAGACATAAGCAAGACCGGTGATAGCTTTTGTCAGGGACGTAAGGGTGTGAGAATTATGATTTCGGTTGGCAGTTCTGTTCAAAGTTGGTAGCATTATCAGCTGATGACAGAGTCGTGCCTTGTCGAAGCTTTGTTTGGTAAAAACTGTGGAAATTTGCCATTTTCATTTTGGTTGTATATTTTGCAAGGATTTCCAGTTGTTAATGTTTTTGGTTAGTATAGAGACTTCACATATTATTGGTTCGGACTCGTTTTATTTTAGAGATTTTGATAGTGTTTAGTCGAATAGTTTTCAGTCATTCGTGTTTTTATATACATATGATACTGATGAGTGTCCGCTAATTAATGGTACACAGAAAAACCACAGATTTCTTATGCGAAAATATACCCATTTAGAATGTAAACAAACATACCTATATCCAAAAGTTAATGATAAGGAACATACGGGGTGTTAAAGGAATATAAATATTTTTTATTAATGCATTTCGATAATTTCTGATATGTTTTAAACATTTTAATAAAACTCGGTATCCAGGAGTTTTTAGCTATCAGCTAATTTATATCTGAGCAGTTGTAATTATAGCTAATGCGATCTTATTGAAGGTACTTACTTTCGGGTGCACTGAACAACTAAAACGTGAATACCTTAAAAACTGTTGTCAAGACCGATTCTTACTAAGTATACCTTTTTTGTGCAGAAAGCATAGAGAAGCTTACTAGTTTACATACATACAGAGTAGTAACAAAAAATTGGGTTGTTTTAGAGAATTTTAAATAGTGTACCCATCGCCGTCTAGTCTACACACAAAAATTAATATTCGATCTGAAAAGCTAATGTTTAAAAACCCCGAGATACCGTTTTATTAAGATATTTAAAAAGGGGGAACAATTATCGAAATAAATTTACTTTTTCTTTTTACTATGACACCCCCGTATCTTCCTTATTATAAAATTTTGGATATTAGGTATGTTTGGTTAAATCTTAATATTTTGGCATAAGGAATCTGTGGTTTTTCTGTGTACTATTCATTAGCGAACACCTTGTATACAAAGTTTTTAAAATGTTTTTTGACTTACGGAACCATGGAAAATGTTTTGCTCTGCCAGGTACCTCATCGTCCTGTCGTCGCTTTGATAATTTTTAATTTTCAATATTTAAACCACATTTATGTTTTTGTTTTAGGTTATGCCTATTAAAATAATCCAATAAATTTTGTTTACAGTACTTTTTTGTTTTCTCCTTAATTCTACGCCACTGATCTGCCTAAAATCAAACATGGCCGAAAATGGCCCGACTTGACGTCACAGCCGCGCTAGCCAATATGGCGAATGTCGTGACCTTATCTCATCAATCGACTTTGGGTATCGGATAAAGATTTTCTCTATCTCTTTATATTTTTTATCTCTACACGAATCTGAAGTCAAATCTTGGGGTCAAACTTCTGGTGGAAAGAAAACACGTTTTTTTATAGAAAGAAGGGTATGTAGCACCTCGTTCTAAAGGCCCTCTGAATGCTTTACCCAAAGCCACTTTGTTTTTAAAAATCATGTAAAAAAAAGGCAGAAAATAAAATGCATTAAATTCTATTAAGGCAACTCATCGTCTTTTTAAATTTTACCGCGTGTCAGGGCCGTAGTGCCGTAGTGACACTTTTCCGGACATGGATCTCTACACCCAAATGTTTTTTACTAATGCCCTGAATAACCTATAGGTTTGAGTCCCTAATTCTGAAACACCCTGTATGTATTTCCGAAACATAAAAAAATATATATTAAAGGTAGTATTTTCTACAGCCTTTGAGAAGACCATTTAACTAATAATGAAATAAACAGTGTGTTTTATTTAAATAAACAAAACTTTGTGTTGCAACTTTAAAATAAACGTTACTGAGAAAAATATAGACACGCCACTGAGTTTTAATTAACAAATCCCTAAAACTTTTCAATTTTTTTCTATTTCTAATATTAAGCGAGTTACAGGTGCTTGACCAAATAAAAAAACACTCTGTATTTTCAAAACGAATCAGTGTACAATACTGTACAATGTGTCCAAAAATTCATTCATATTTGTAAATAATATTCTTTAAAACATCTTTTTAGCACAATTATAAAAATAGATTGTTTTCTTTGTAGATATTATTTTCTTTTACGCGATCATCTAAACTCAAACGTGTTCAATGTTCAGACTAGCAATATTACCTTTTCTTGGCTAAAATTGTTTAAGTTTTTCTGTAAGAATATGTTTTCTTAAATATCGCTTACTCTATAACTCTTTATTTAAGACTAACACATTAAAGAATGTATACTTGTTTAAAAATATACTGGTTAAGCAAATAGGTATTGGGATAATGGCCAGTAAAGCAACAACAAAAGATGTATGATGAATCACCAATACGAAATGTTTACATGCAGGTATTCTCGTTAGATTGTCTCTTTTCCTCACATTGTGTTATGTTATTTACCTGATTCTGTATAGACAGAAAAAACATTATTCAATAAAAAGATATCGTAATTTTTGGGAGCAAAAAAATTGTTTTTCTTTAAGAAAAATTGTTTTAAATTTGAAATATATTTTTAAGGATATCCATGTTCTTGCAAGAATTTTATGTGTGTAGGCCATCCTCAATGGACAACTTTTTTATACACATAAAACAGAAATGTCAAATCAATTTGCATTGACTTAAAGACACGTTGTGAGTTGTAGATTACGAAAAAAATGAATTATTCTAATTTGTAAATAATATCCTTGAAAATACGTTTTTAGCACAAGCATAAAAATAGATTCATTCAAGTTAACGTGATTTTTTAAACTTAAAAATATTAATGCTTTCTTTGTGGATATTATTTTCTTAACGCGATTATTTAAACTCAAATTTGTTTAAAGGACAGACTAACAATTTTACTTTATCTTGTGTAAAAATATTTTAGTCCTCCTGTAAGAATAGGTTTTCCTAAATATCGCCTATTCAATTACTCTTTATTTAAGACAAATTATGTATTATTTAAAGAATGTACTGGTTTAAAGAATATACAGGGTCTATAAGAATATGTGGGCAATCTCTCGGATTTACACAGAACACGTGAAAATAATGTGACAAGTTTCTATAAATGTTTTCCCAAAACCTCTCTTTACAGAGATATGTGCCCTTAAAGGACGCCGCTGAAAATCGGTTTTTGTTAAATAACTAAGTTTTATAGTACTTGATATAATAAATATATATTTTTTTATTTGATTAATACAGGTAAGAGTTTTTTTGAAATGGTATCCTTTTTACACGTTTGCCTTTATTAGTTTCCCAGCGGCGGACTAGATTAGATTAAATTAGATTAGGAGGTGGATTGCATATCCTCTAACACTGCAACCTGCTCAGGTTTATTGTGTGTCCTCCGTCCATAGGTTAGAGCACGCTATCCAAGCCGGTCTGTTTAATCAGACTCCACAAGCTTGAAACTGGCCCCTTGGTATATCTTGCCGCTTTAGGTTTTTCTTCACCCAGCCTTGCAAACCGCAGACGACAAAGGGCTTCGCAGTAGCACCATACGTGTTCTGCGGTTTCTTCCTCCTCCTGGCAGAACCTACATAGGTTTTCTTCTGCCAGGCCTATAGTTTCCAGGTGTTTATTCAGTCTGCAATGACCTGTCAGTTGACCCACTATTATTCTTATTGCCTTCCGGTTATAATTCAGAAGGTCTTTTGTAAATTCTGGCCAGTAAGCCTTGATGAACACTTTCGCCTGACGCCATCCTGGTGTTCTCCTCCACCAGTCTTGTGATTCCCTCATAATCCATGATCTAATGGATGACCTTACCTGGCATGATGGAATACCACAGTAGGGTTCAGGACCTACCATTGTCCTGCCAGCCCCTCCTTTGCCAATTTATCAGCTTTTTCATTGCCTTCGTGGCCTTCGTGTCCTGGTACCCAGGCAATGGTTAGCTTGTTGGACGCACCCACCTCTTCCAGGGCAATTACGCAGTCCCGCACCAGCTTGGAGCTGATTTTGCGGCGGACTAACTCTTACACAATAGTAGTAATTATTTTTACACCCTATATAATAAAGAAATAAGATAAGTTATTTTAAATGGTCTAAATTCTTAGCTTAAAAGGTACTCTTGTTAGATGTCAATAAATTTAAGCGTTTTTGACAAAAAACAGTTTTTGTTTAAAAGGGACATCTAGAAACATTATAAAAAAAGGTGTTTTTACTTTCGCGCAACTAACGAAAACTACGTTTGAGCATTGTAAGGGGCCTCATAATCTTCAATAATTATAGCTGAAGAATACATAAAATAAGAGGGAGCCTATTATTAAATATTACCCTATTTAAACAAAATGTTGTTTTTCTCAAAAACGCTTTACTCTATCGATATCGGACAAAAGTACCTTTTTTTAGCTAAGGTTTTAGGCTATTTAAAAATTATTCTTTTATTCCTTTGTTAAAGAGGATGTAAAAATAATTAGTTCTATTGTGTAAGGGTTTGTCCGCCCCTGGCGAACTAATAAAGGCAAATGTTTTACAAGGATACCATTTTAAGGAGTTCTAATGGGTATTTATCATATTAAAATAATTATCTTATTATACCAAGTGATATAAAAGTTATTCAAGAAAAGCCGATTTTCAGTGGCGTCCTTTAAGGGCGCATATATCTGTAAAGAGGGCCTTTAGGAAAATATTTTATATGAACTGGTCAACATACTTCACATGATCATTATTTTTATGTGTTTTATATGAATCTAAGAGATTGCCTACATATTCTTGGACACCCTGTATAGTACGAAAAACATTAAATAAGAAGATATTGTAGTTTTTTGAAGCAAAAACATTGTTTTAAATTGAAAATATACAAGGTGTAATTTAATTAATGACTAAAGATACAGGGTATGATTCCTTAGCTTATTTTAGGAAGAAAAGTTTATATAAACATATGTTCTAAACGTCCTAACTTTTGAGATACAGGGTGTCAAAACTTAAAAAAAAAAACAAAAAATTTCGAAAACACTTATTTTAGTAGAAACTGGTATACTGGATATAAACCTAATTTAAATAGGTATTTATTGTTTTCGTTACATAATTGCTAATTAAGAAATTATAAAACCTAAATATTAAAAGAAGAAGATCCCGCAATACTTCTTTTATGATCTAGAAATATGCAATTAAGTAATTTTTTTCTCCCAAACTAAACAAGATGCGGAAAAAAATAAGATACATGAAAGCAGTATTTTTATTTGCTTAATCTAAAGAAAGCACAAAAATTTTACACACATTTACACAGTCAGTGGCGTAGCGTTTTTTTCTTGAAATATTTCTTCAGTTGCCTCCTAAGACGCCACTGGACTTATTAAAAGTAATTAAGTTGGTGATAAATAAATAATAGTTTAAAAAACTAAAAAACACGCTTTTATATGCAACCGAACTAAAAATTAGAAAATAATTTTTCATTACTTTGTCACTTCAGAGTAAAAAGCGTGGGGTGCATTTTACTATTTTTTCATAACTTTTCCCTCATAGATATTTGCAAATAGAATAATTATAACATTTAATATATTAACCACCCCACGCTTTTATTCTGAAGTAACAAACTCTTTGTAATGAAAAATAATTTTCTAATTTTTAGTTCGGTTGCATATAAAAGCGTGTTTTTTAGTTTTTTAAACTATTATTTATTTTTCATTTTTAGTTCGATATATCAATTAGTTTTTTAAAAATAAATGCTCCAGTTTATTCACTAAAAAATTCCTTCGCCATTTTGTCAAGAGTAGTATTAGGACACAGAGGATCTGTAAAGGAATTTATTTATCCTGGCGGTCCTAATCAGGATAACGAGATACTGTTTTTAAATTATTGCATTGTCATCGGTCCTTGATACGTGTGCAAAGTTTTAAAGAAATTGAATCGCTGGAAGTTGGTAAAAATTAGGCTCAAATATTCCGTTACATAGATAGATAGATAGTTACAACCCAAGCTAATAAAAGCGTGTTAAAAACCCATTTAATATCATTATTATTATTGCCAAATTAAAACAAAATTAGGTAAAAAGTAGTTAGGATAGTTAAAAAAAAATTTTTTTTTGGTTTAAATTTTAACACTCTGTATCTCAAAAGTTAAGAGGTTTAGGACATATGTTTATATAAACTTTTCTTCCTAAAATAGGCTAAGGGGTCATACCTTGTATTTTTAGCCATCAATTAAATTACGCTCTGTATTTTTTAAAAATCCAAGTTTTTCTTACAAGAATTTTATTTTATGTGTGTAGGCTGTTTCTTTAAAAAAGCCTCAATGGAATTATGTATAAAACAACATTTTTGAAAAAATGATACGTACTTACGTACATTACAAATATTGAAAAGGTCACAATCTTATAACATATTTTCTTTTTTTTTTTAGTTATTTACAAGACTTAAACAGGAACGTCCGGATAGTTTAAAAAATGCGTAGTAATCACAGGTGATGTCACAGAGGTGGACCTGGGTATTACCCAAGATGATAGAGAAATACTGCAAAAAGAAGCTAATTTTATTTTTCATTCAGCTGCAACAACTCGATTCGACGAGTCCCTAAGGTATTCCGTCCAGATGAATACCAGAGGCACAAAATACATGTTGGACTTGGCAAAGCAGTGTAAAAATCTAAAGGTAAAAAATATATTTTTTTACAATACTGTAAAAAGATAGTTTATTAAGGCGAAAAAAATATCCTGAAATTTTTATTTCTTAATAATTACTTTAAAAGGTGAATCATTAAAATTATTGATTTTTAAACAATTTCTTTTAAGGGTATTCAATGTTGAAATTAATTTATTTATTTTAATTTTAACATTAAATAACTTTGAAACAAATAAAATTATCGAAAAATTTTAAAAGATCTTTTTTGTAGAGCATAAAATTTCCCTTAAAAAAATTATTTGTTTTATAATGATAATATTATTTATGGTAGTTTAAAAATCCAGAATCTTGAAGACAAAAATAAAGGTAACAGTTTAATAAACGGTTTTCTGCTATTTTAAGGGTCTCTTAAAAATTATTGATACATATTTTAGACACTCTTCTTAATAAAACGTAAGTGGCGCACATCTAAAATATTCCGTTTTAAAAAAATATCAGTAAACAAACTTTAGGGACCGGGGAGTGAAAATGGGTGCTGGGCGGGGTAAAATTGGTAAAACGAGTTAATGAAACTGGAAATCACATGTAAAATTAAGTAAAAATTACATTTTTTCCACATATTTTTGAGAATAAAGATAAAAAATATGATAAATATAAAATTATTAATTCATAATCTTAAATTAAGAAGGAAAACGACTGAAAACATCAGTTATACCATGCTAAATATGGAAAGCATTTGGCAACATCGGAAGGGCCTCATTCTATTTATGAGTGAATAAAAGAAAGAATTTACACAAACTGGATTCACGAAGTGTCTCTGGTGTAATTAAAGGATTTAAAAAAACAAACGTTGACTAACCAGAACTAACCTGACAACCCTTTATAATCCCTTTTTTATTATTAAACATTTATACAACGTTGCCAATTGTCCATAATAAAAGTGGACAAATGCCAAAAAAATTGTTTTTATTATTAAAAAAAAAATTATAACTGCCGCTTCATATTATTATTTAAGACAACTAATAAATACATGTTCGTTAAAATATTTATATATATATATTTAAAAATGGTTGAAATAGCAGAAAACCGTAAACTAAATAATTACCAAAATAAAAAAATTATATTTATTGTTTAACAGTCGCACCTGGGGCAGGGGGCTCAGTGATTGACCCCACCATAGTTTTTTAGCTATAATTTTTTTTTATTTTAAAAATGTTTAAATATCGTTTTACGAATTTTATACCTGATCCTTTAGAAGTGTATTTATGCTAAAATTAAGAGCCTATAGCAAATAGTTTACGCACGAACAGCGTTTTTAGGTTGGGCTGCATTAAAATTATCGCTCACTAATAAAGTGTTTTCAACTAACAGCGATCGTGATATAACCATTGAATTACTAAAAAGAAGCTTCCAGTAATAGTATTTTACGTTATAAGTCCGCTAGGTGACTTTATTACAGTACGAGATGTATACGGACGGGGCGACGCAGGAGCCGAGTCTGGAATATACACGATTACTGTAATAACACCTAATGGACGTGTATCGTATAATATTTTATTTTATACTGTCTTCATGAAAATTAATGAATAAATATTATTTATAAAATTTTAGGGGAACATGTTGTTAGTTTCAAATCATATTATTTCACTTAAATTACGTAGGTAACAGCCTTGTTCTTCATATCATAGGTAACTATGATTATTCTTTGCTTGTCACTGTCAAATTGATTAAAAAAATATTATATTAGTTGTAGCTCCTAAACGGTATTAAATAGATAATGCTAGATAGGTCCAAATTAAATAGAAATTACCAAATTTAGTAAAACAAAATATTTCTTAAAATGTAACAATAAGTCTGTTTTATAGTAATATGATAATTTTTATTTACTAAAGTTGGTTGAAAAATCTATTGTACAAGTAAAAGTTCCTAAATGGTATAAATAGGTAACGCTAGATACAGGTTTAAATAAAATAGAAATTACCAACTTTAGTTAAACAAAATACTTTAAAAAATGTTATAAGAAGTCTCTTTTGTAGTAATCTAATTATTTTTATATACTAAAGTTGGTAAAAAAAATATATTTTAAGTACAAGTAGAATACAGGGTGTTCATTTAAAAATTTCCACTCAAGTTATCTTCGAAACGAGACAGATTTGATAAAATCGCCGAAACACGTCAAGATATTTATTGAGGGGAAACGTTTTTACAAAATTGGACGGCGCTCCTTTAACCCTTAACCACCAGGGCCACCACCCCAAAATTCTTAAATGAGAAGGCGGGTCGAGTGATACATTATTTTAAAGCTCCTGACGAGTACTTTATAACCCTAGAATATGAAGTCAATATCTTCACCTATTACAAAATGGCGGTACTTTAAAAATTACCTAAATACCTGATTTGGATGGCCATATTTCCGAAACTAATAAAGTTAGATGTACCTAATTTGGTATTTCCTTAAAGCTCTTTTAAAGGTCTTTTTAATGGTGATACTAGTAGTAATATACAGGGTAGAAGAAAAAGTACATATTTTTTATTTAAGGACCCTGTATATTATTTTACCATTAAAAAGATTTTTAGAGATTTAAATGAGCTTTAAGAAAATACCAAATTAAGTACATCTAACTTTATTAGTTTCGGAAATATGACCATCCAAATCAGGTATTTAGGTAATTTTTAAGGTACCGCCATTTTGTAATAGGTGAAGATATTGACTTCATGTTCTAGGGTTATAAAGTACTCGTCAGGAGCTTTAAAATAATGTATCACTCGATCCGCCTTCTCATTTAAGAATTTTGGGGTGGTGGCCCTGGTGGTTAAGGGGTTAAAGGGGCGCCGTCAATAAATATCTTGACGTGTTTTGGCGATTTTCTCAAATCTGTCTCGTTTCGAAGATAACTTGAGTGGAAAGTTTTTAAATGAACACCCTGTATATCCTAATACATATCAGATAAAAATCGCTTAATATATATGAGTATTAAAGATTTAGTTTCATTTTGGCATCCAAAAATGACATTAATCAAGGCATAACAACAATGATCACGTGGACATTTATAATGATACATGACAGCGTTGCTAGGCAACACATTACGGTACCAGGTACCGTAATGTGCAATTTACCGGCCCCAAATTAATACAGGTTAACTTGATTTACTGGACAATAAATATTATATAGTAAATAATATTATTCTATAAAATATTTCACAAAAAATTAAGTCGATTGCCAACAGCAAAGGCACATTTAAAACTGTTTAATTTGCTTTTAGGGAAAACAAGAAGTAAGAAAGGTATCTTTTAAAATAAACTTGTTTACGTCTTGTTCAACTTCATGAAATAAAAATTAAAAAATATTAACTAGAAATAATTTTATAGTAGCTACTAGTAAACTAAAACCGGCATTAATACATTGGATAAATGTGTTAAGGCATATAGTTGCCGAAGCGAAACTCGAAAATACCCGATGGCGGTTTTTGTTTTACACAAATTCTTAAATATTATTTTAAAAATCTAACGACTATTGGGCACTTGAAGAGTCAAAAAGAAAATTGGGATAAAAAGTTTTAATAAAACGACTAGGAAATGACCTAGGCCGATTAAATATGGAAAACCTTTATAAAACAAAAGGATTGCAAAATAACCATATTGCAGCATTGAACATATATTGTGATTTATTATTATAAAAAGTTTATAACTATTTTCCCAAAAGTTATCAGGTTAATCGCCGATACCCCACATCTAAGTAAAGAAAAGCTGACCCCCTGTCCCATGTTCTCCGGGTACACAAATGTGCTCCAGGTGCGACTGATAAGGCGCGATTACAAAAAAACGGCTTGTTCTACGGAAATTTACCAGAAAAACTTTTTGTATCATTACTTTTATACCAGCTCAGATATTTCTAGGAAATTTTAGAGACCCCTTCAAAGCATTAAAAGAATTTTTTAAGCCGACAAAAAAAATATGTGTGTCCGTGAGGGATTTACTGCAAATATTTTTTAAGAAAAAAAATAGTACGTCACCGCATTTTTCTTAAAAAGAAATTATTTTGGAGTCTCGTTAAGTCTCAAACAAATTTGACTTCTTGACTTTTTTATTCGATGTATAGGTAAAAAAATAAAAATAATTTCTTGGCGTGGGCAAATCGCTATTTGTTTGGTATATGGTAGTCATGTTAAGAGCACTTAATTTGCTTCAGCAATAATTATATGAATTAAAAGTTGAAACATTAATGTATTGACCAATCTTTCGCGTAGAAAATTAATTTTGATTTAAATTATATATAAAGAAGGTAATATTATTTACTGTAAAGTTAAATATAAGCAATATTAATTGCCATGCCAAGAAATGTTTTGTATATAATTACTCAAAAAACCGTACATCGGATAAAAAAATAATTTAGATTTTAATTTTTTAATAACTAAACAGAATTTCACTACAGTGTTTTATGTCTTAGAAAGACGCAGTGCGGTAAATTTTTTTCTAAAACAATATTTACCGTATATACTACCTCACGGACGACACTGGTATGAATAATTGTTTTTTCTATGGGGTAACAAAAAATATATATTATAATGCTTAGAAACCCTATCTAAAATTTCCTAAAAATATCTGATCTGGTATAAAAGTTATAAAAACGATTATTTTCTCAAATTTTAAAACCCTGTAGTTCCGAAAGTGGGACTTTTAGGACAGGTTTTTTTCGTATTTTTTATTGAAGAATCATACCCTAAAGTTTGTCGGAAGAGTTTTTCACACCCTGTATAAATAACATATACCGGGTGCCCACAAGATTACTGGCAAGCCTGTTATATTCTTAAGAAGTGTTACACGATTTTAAATTCAACGTATGAGTAAAGTCGAGCATTTGCTTACAAGTGCGAGTATTTACTTATCATTATTTGTCTTATCTTAGTCAGCAGCATCAGATTTCTATCGAGCGATGCATCGCCGGGCGGGACATAGGTAATCCCATGTAATTTTTATTGGGGTCAATTATTAGCTCCTCTAATTATTTTAGAGAAAAATTCTATTGAAGTTTATTGAAGAACATGCAAATCTACGTACATGGTAAAAACTTTAGATTTTTCGGTTAACCCGTTTGCTAGTTAGATGCTAATACATTTTTTAAAATTGTTACATTATTATCGCCTCATATTTATGAACAACAATAAAAATACTAGTTAGCGAGAAATATCCCCAAATCAATAACACTTAATTAGGACTTGCTGATATAAGCATAAACCTCTATATAAAAACAATTGTAAACATTATAATTCAACATTTGATATTGTGTAAAAGCTCCGCGCTGTTCATATTGATTGTTCACGTAGTTTAAGTATAATTTAGGTCTTAAAGTTGTAGTTGTAAAAATAAAGTGTTTTTTAAAAGGAGCTTTGCTGGTCTTAGTATTTAACTGGCGCTGCGAACAGGATAGTCGATAGTACAATTCGGTGCTTTATCGGTTTTCGTTGTTCCGAAGTGATTGTTAAATCTTAGTGTGCTATCCGAATCTAAGGACCTTCGTCACTCTCTTTATCGGTGTTTCGTTGAGAGTTAATAAGGCCCAACAAGTGGAAGAAAAAAGCAAGTGGTGAAACTTCAAGCCTCTACAGAGTTGTCAGAGACGCCGTGGATCCCAGCTCCTGTCTTCCCGACCAAGATCAGCCCCTCCAGACGCCGTCTTACATGCCGTCTTAGACGCCACTTCACACGCTGTCCCAGACGCTATCCCAGGCGTCATCCAGTCCAGCCGTGAAGAAAGAAATGTTTTGGTGCAGTATTTACAGAATAAGCTTTATGGACTCATCCTTGGTTATACTGTAAGTTATTACTGAATTGCCATTTTAAATGCCAAAAAATAAAAACCCGTCTAAACGATTAAAAAACATTTTAAAACGCAATAGAGCTTCTTTAGGATTAGCTAGTGAAATAAGTTCTTCAGAAAGCGACGACGAGCTAAACGTCACATTAACAAACGAAATCATTGAAAACAAAGAAACTAATACTTTAAATTCAGAAACTGAACTAAGTAATCTAATTAATACCTTAAGTTTAAACACTAATTCTAATATTTTATCTGTAGAGACTTTAAATCAACCAAACCTAAATTTTGAAATAAATTTAGATAATAATTTACCAAATACTTCTAATATAGAACATAATCAATTTAATTTAAATAATATTTTAAGACAAGAATTTCCAAAAATGGACACCATTAAATTTCACACTTCCCTCCTGCCAACTTTCGCAGGTGCGCAAAATCATTTGGAAAGTTTTATCATTTCTATTGACGAATTTTATTCACTATATTTTTCTCAAACTAATGATAATACAAATAAAATGATTCTCGCCGCAATCAAGTCAAAGTTAAGTGATAGTGCTAGAGAATTCTTGCTTTCAAGGCCTGACCTTAACAACTGGCCCGCAATTAAAGAAGCTCTACGGCAAAAATTTGGTGACCCTATAACTTACCAAGTATTAATGCAACAGTTACAATATTTCCGCAGTAACAAAAATGAAAATATTTTAGATTTTGTTGATAGGCTCAAAACTTTTGTGCAAAGAATAATTTCGAAAATACAGTGCGAGGTCGCAGACCAAACATCAAAATTATTATTAATCGCACAAGTAGAAAAAACAGCTGTATTAATTCTAACTGCAAATTCACCACATACACTAAAACTATGTTAATGATACAAAGACCAGTCACACTTGATAACGCTCTCACCCATGTTCTAAATTATAATATGGTCGAATCGCAAGTAAATTTCACTAACACCTCCTCGCAAAATCAAAATGTTTCTAGATTTAATGATAACAATAATACATTTCACGCAAAGCAAACACCAAGACTCCTTAACCAACCACCACCAATGCCTATGAACTTCCCTCAACCTCAAAGATTTCCTAGTCAACCCATACCAATTCAACCCCGACAACTACCACAAAGACATTTCCCGACCAATGCGCAAGTCTTCGGTAAGCCAAAAACGTATTTGCCCTACAACCCGGCAATAGGCAGAGATTTGATCCCCCTGTCCCAATGACCACTAGCACAGCTGGCCCCTCTAGGCTGTACCAACCAAGACCCAATCTTCGTCCCCAAAATTTCTTTCAACCCTCGGGACCCAAAAATTTTATATCCCAAGAATTAACTAACGTAGAGACATATACGGAACCCTATGACCAACAGTACAAAGCAGATCAACTTCTTGGAACTTACCAAACGCCCGAATCCTATGCATGCCCTAATTATCCCGTTTATAGCTCCCAAGAAACCAGTTACCAGTCCTACGAACCTAGCTATGAGACCCAAAATTATCCGTACGAATACAATAAAGACCCTGAACTAAACCCTGAAAATTTTGAACAAGATGATTCCGAAAATTTTTACAAAACGGCCTCGAACCTAGAATCAACTTAAACAATATTGCTCAACGAATCGAGTTACCCTATTTTTATCTACCAGAAAAACAAATTACCGTACTTATAGATTCAGGTGCGTCAGATTCCATCATTTCTCCCGAAATAGCAAAACTATATCCAAAAAATATATTTTTCCAACCTTTTGAAGTAACAGCTTGTAGGAACACATACAAAGAGACAAAAAATTTAAACATTGACTTATTACAAGAAATAGGTATAAACAAAAATTTCAGATTAAGAGTTTTAAACTGGCACCAAGATTTTGACGCCTTAATAGGTAGTAAAGATCTAAAAAACTTAAATGCTCTAATTGACTACGAAAACAAAACATTAACGCTAAATAATATAAAAATACCTTTTTCTTTAGCATATAATAAACCTCTAATTAAACCAGTTCAAAATCTCAACACAAAATCGCTTACAATACCAGTTAATTACGAAAATGGCCTAGCTATACTACCATCCTTTCGAA
This sequence comes from Listronotus bonariensis, assembly GCA_014170235.1. Classification (NCBI taxonomy): domain Eukaryota; kingdom Metazoa; phylum Arthropoda; class Insecta; order Coleoptera; family Curculionidae; genus Listronotus; species Listronotus bonariensis. The sequence goes on along the minus strand of JACEGR010000710.1, from coordinate 74,221 downwards.
TTCACGATCATATAATTCCTGATAGCTTAGTGGAAGTAAAGAATGGTTCCTGCAAAATCCCTAATCCAACTCCCGAAGTATACATAAACTTTCACCAGAGAGTCAAAGTGATACCTCAAGATCAATTTGACCTGTTAGATCCGCAGAAACCAACCGCATCCAGATTCGATCCAGAGACCCACTTAAGGCTTGGTCACTTAACGCCCCTTGAAAAATCTAAAATAATACCCCTTTGTCATGAGTTCAAAGATATCATGTTCCATGAAGATTGCGATCTAACCTTTACTAGTCAAACCAAACATAAAATCCGCACTACAACCGACAGTCCGATATATGTTAAGTCCTTTAGGCATCCTCCTGCCATGAACCTCGAAATTCAGTCGCAAATTCAGAAACTTTTAGACAACAAAATCATCCGTCCTTCAATTTCGCCTTATTCCGCCCCTGTCTGGATTGTTCCAAAAAGACAGACGCCTCTGGAAAGAAAAAATTTCGTTTAGTAATCGATTTCCGTCGACTCAATGACGTCACAATAGAAGAAAAATGGCCTCTTCCAAGAATAGAGGAAATTCTGGACAATCTCGGCAAATGCAATTACTTTTCGACCCTGGACCTTGCTCAGGGATTTCATCAAATCGAAATGGACCCAAATTCAATAGAAAAGACCGCTTTCACTGTTAACAATGGCCACTACGAGTACCTTCGAATGCCCTTTGGCCTTAAAAACGCCCCCGCAACGTTCCAACGTATGATGGACGAAATTCTTCGCGAGTATCTTTACAAGTTCTGTTTCGTTTATATGGATGATATTGTCATCTTCTCAAAATCCCTATCCGAACATATTGATCACCTTCGCAAGATATTTAAAAAACTAAAGGAAATAAATCTTAAGGTTCAACTCGATAAGTCAGAATTTTTAGGCAAAGAAGTCGCCTTTTTAGGACATGTCATAACCCCGATGGTATCAAACCCAATCCTTCCAAAATCGATGCCATTCAAAGATACCCTATTCCTAAAACCCAAAAAGAGATCAAATCCTTTTTAGGTTTGATTAGCTATTACCGCAGATTCATCAAAGATTGCGCAAAAATAACCTTCCCTATTTCCAGATGCCTAAGAAAAGGTAGCGTAATTAATATCGAAAACCAAGATTACAAAAACGCATTTTTAAAATGCAAAGAACTCATTTCGAACGCCCCTGTCCTTCAGTATCCCGATTTTAATAAACAATTCAAACTCACCACCGACGCATCCAATGTCGCCATTGGTAGCGTGCTTTCCCAAAACGATCACCCAATAGCATTTTACTCTCGCACTCTCAATACCGCCGAGAGAAACTATTCTTGTATCGAGAAAGAGCTTCTTTCCATTCTTGACTCTACTAAACATTTTCGCCCATATCTTTATGGCCAAAAATTTATCATCGAGACCGACCATAACCCCTTGGTATGGTTGTCAAAAATTAAAGAGCCTAACTCTCGCCTGATTCGCTGGAGATTGAAACTCGAAGAGTTCAATTTCGAGATAAAATACAAAAAGGGAAAGGAAAATGTTGTAGCAGATGCCCTATCACGCATCGAACTAAACACAAACGAGACTAACAATGACTCGCAATCTATTGCTCCTAATGTGGATGACACAGTTGCCAATCTCAAAGAATTTGACCTTGCCGATTTCGTATTAAACGAAAAATACAAGAATACCGACTTAAACCAAAAACCTAACAATAGTACACCCACACGCAACCCTCCAAATAGCCTTCCAGAAAATACAACCCCAAACGACAATATTTCGGATATTACTGTACATTCTAACAATGACCCACAAATGAAAGGTATACCTATTTCAGAACTACCACTAAATTATGCCACAAACCGCCTTGTAATTGACTATGGCGACCAGTTTAAACATAAATTTACTAGACCCTTTAATAAAAACCACCATTTTGTTAAAATAAATAAAACCGAACAACAGCAAGATATTCTTAAGATAATCAATGAAATAATAAGACCGGACGTTCCCTTTACTGTCTATATTCCAAACGACGAATTAAAATTAGAATTTCAAAGACTTATTGGTCAAAATTTAAACCCTAGTGCAAAAATTATATTTTCTAATAAATATCTTACTGACGTACTTAATTCAGAACAACAAAAGGAAATATTAACCAATTACCACCAAAATAATCACAACGGCATAACCGAAACTTAAAACCATCTTAAACAAAAATACTACTGGCCCAAATTAAAAGATTCTGTAACATATCTTGTGAATAACTGCGAAATATGTCTACAAAATAAATATGAAAGACACCCATACAAAATAGCCTTTGAAGGACCCTTACTTGCTGAAAAACCCTTCAAAACCCTACATATCGACATATTTCAATTTTTAAACTGTCAATTTCTAACTATCATAGACTCCTTTTCAAAATATGCTCAGGCTTACTTCGTTCCTGACAAAAATGCAGTCACAATCCTAGGAAAATTGAGACATTACATTTCACACCACAACACGCCTCAAAACCTAGTCATGGACCAAGGCAAGGAGTTCCAGAACCATCTTGTCAAAGAATTCTGTCAGCTATTTTATATACAAACACACTATACTACCCCTGGTAACTCATCTTCAAACAGTCCAGTAGAAAGATTACATTCTACTTTATTAGAAAAACTAAGAACCCTAAAAATGCAAAATCCCGACGAAACTCCCCAAAATCTAATGACGACTGCAATTCTAATATACAATCAGAGTATTCACTCTACTACTGGTCATTCGCCCTTCTCTATCCTTTATGGTCCCTATCTTAACGAACCAAACATAAATAACGATTTGACTATTTTTGAACAATACAATGACAAACGAAAAAACGAACTAATACCATTTTACGAAGGCATCTACAAACATGCATTCCAAAAACGAGCGCAAACTCTCGAAAAACGCAATCAAAATACTGAATTACCGCCCGAAATTCAACAGGACCAGACAATTTACCGAAAAAATACGCTTAGGAATAAAATGAACCCTCAGTATATTCCTACTAAGGTAACTAAAACGGACAAAAATAAAATCACGGGTGTAACCAGAAAAACCCTGTAACTACGCACATTAGGAAGATCAAGCGACTTAGAAAAAAACCTGTTTCTTTTCAGCCTGATCCTCACCCTACAAAGACATACCCCCAGCCAAGCACTTCAAGCACAGGAGTTACCTAATAATGGATACTTCATGGAAGATATATCCCCTTCTTTAATCATAAGTCATTACCATACTACCTATGTACCCTTTAACCTAACAAACATTAAGTTTACGTTATCTCGTTTACATACTAATCTTATGTTTTTAAATTCCGCAGTAAAAAAGCAAAATAACAATTTAACACTAACCCAGTTATATCATATATCTAAGGCGTTAAATGATACGTATGACACATACTCCAAATTAAATAATTATGAAACGGAGTTAACATTAAATCGCAGAAAAAGAGGTTTAATGAACTTTATAGGGAGCAGTATCAAGTTTGTTACCGGAAATTTAGATAATGACGACTTGGAATTAATTACACAAAATTTAGAAATACTTAAACATAATCAAATTACTTCTATGCACAAAATAAATGACCTTAGCTCAATTGCTGGAAATGTTATGACTAAATTTAGAACCAATGTAAAAATAATAAATGAGAATTCAGTGAAAATTCGCACAGCGTTTACAAAAATAAACAATGAAACAAACTTAATACTTACCTTGCAAAATCAGTATCTACAAATTGTAAATTTAAATCAATTTTTAGAAAAATTGTTAAGAATCCTCTCTTTTGCGCACCTAAAAACATTAGATCTCGAAATTTTGAGTTTAAAAGAAATAAAAGATATTTGGTCATATTTAGAATTACATTATCCAAAAAATTCTTTATGGCATATTGAACATCTTTCGGAATTAACACTGATTTGCAAAACGGGACTTCTAACTTTACAAGAAATGGCAGTTCTAGTAATTAAGGTACCAATTTTTGAACAAAATAAATGTAGTTTAAAATTTGTATATCCTATACCAAATAATGAGTCCAAACTAATAATTAGTCCAAGCAAATTTTACTGTAATGAACTGTGGTATAACCAATGTGAAGAAATTAACAAAAAATGGATTTGTTCAAACCCAATCGTAAATGGATGTCCCTTGCCAAAAAACTGTCAGTATGCAACTGTCCAAAATAATTATCAAGTCCATACTCTAACCCACAAAAACGCACTACTTTTATGCACAAAAATTCCGAAACAGTATACGAAAACTGCTTCCAATTTCAAAAAGCCGTCCTTAAGGGTTGTTATATCATACAAAGCCAATGTGATGTAATAATCAATCATCATAAATATTCCCTAGAAATTAATAATATATCGATAAGTCCGCCAGAAGCATTAGAAATTCAAGATTCTAACTGGTCCCTAAATCTCCAAATTCGGCATCTAGAAGACCCCAAGAGAATTCAGGAAGATTTAATAGAACCCCTAAACTTTCAGGACCTTCTTCCCCAGCAAAACATCTATCATTTCTCAGTTATAATTATATCCATTTTATTTTTATTCATCTTAGCGCTAGTGCTATATTTATGGCAAAAACAACGAAGAAGTAAATCAGTTCCCTTAAAAGTTCTCCAGAAACTCATCAACGAGGACGTTGATAAAACTAAGGGTGGAGGAGAAATATCCCCAAATCAATAACACTTAATTAGGACTTGCTGATATAAGCATAAACCTCTATATAAAAACAATTGTAAACATTATAATTCAACATTTGATATTGTGTAAAAGCTCCGCGCTGTTCATATTGATTGTTCACGTAGTTTAAGTATAATTTAGGTCTTAAAGTTGTAGTTGTAAAAATAAAGTGTTTTTTAAAAGGAGCTTTGCTGGTCTTAGTATTTAACTAGCGTAACATTACGTTGTCATTTTGAAATTTAGTGCTTATTATTATCAAAAAATCGTACAGTGAAAATATTAAAGTTGTATTTATACAAACGAATTAAGTTAAGTTAATCTAAACTAGAGTAACAAATTTTAAGAACTTATGACATTCATAATATTTACATGCTTCAATAAATTATTACAATAATTAATATGTTGGAAATAAACTTAAGATTTAAAAAAAATGTACATATTCCTCCATTGCTAGACAATAACCCAGACGTTCATAAAATTGCCTTCTTACATTGGCTAACTATTAAATTAAAATTTTATTGCATTCTGCAGAAATAGCCTTACCTCATCTAAATTAGAGTAATTTTTATCCTTGTATATCATGCTTTTTTAATGGCCCCAGAGGAAGAAGTCCTTTGGCAAAATATCAGGAGACCTGGCTGGCCAATTTATGGTGTGATGTAGGTCAATAACATGCATTGTGTAAATATTCCCGAACAGCCAGGGTATTATGCAGCCGTCCATTTGGTACCAAATTTCCTGATTTTCCCTGGATACATCATTTAAAGCGGGTTAAATAAGTTCTTCGAGTAATTCCAATTAAAATTCTGCATTCAAATTTTGATTATGAAAAAATGATCCAATAATATGTTGTCTGAAAATTCCCGCCCAAACATTTACTTTTTGTGATTATTGCTTCCTTGTTTCGACAAATCTGTGTTGGTTTTCTTTGCTCCAGTATCGGGAATTTTGATGATTGGGTTCATTGCTTAACGTAAATTTATCAGTAAAACAAATATTTCTTAAAAATTCCCTGTCTATGTTTGCCCTTTCCATCATGTCAAAACAAAATTCCTGCCGTCGTATTTTATCCCCATTCCTTAGCTCTTGATGTCTTTTATATTTGTATGAAATGTATTTATGCCTTTTCAAACTCCGGAGCACTGTTGATTGATCTTTTCCTATGATATCCTGAAGTTTCTTTGTACCCACCTTCCTTTCATTTTCTTTCACGTGCAATAAAATTTCCAAGTCTCTATCATCTCTTACATTTTCTTCTCTTTGATACTCCCTAGCTTCACATCTGCAGTTATTTATCACTGTGCCTTTGATCTCAAATTTTTTGATAGTTCTATCGACTGTTGATTTTCCGGGTATCGGTCTATTCGGATACTAAGCAGCAAACTTGTCTGACACCTTTTGGTAACTATTTCCTTGATAGTACCATTCAACCATCAATACTTTTTCTTCAGTAGTATAACTCATGGTTAATCTTTTCGCTCTACAATTTTTTAATAATAATAAAACACTAAATTTTAAAATTACAAGGTTATGTCACGCTAACTGGTATTTTTATTGTTGTTCATAAATATGAGGCGATAATAATGTAACAATTTTTAAAAATAAATTATAAAAATTTATTAAAAAGACAATTGTAGTTTTACTATAGACTCCCAGAACAATGCTAAATTTTTGGTCATCAGTTTGGACGCTGGCTTGGCTGAATTGATGAAGAGGCAAATTATACGTACTGTTTACGTGTGTACTCGATGGATACCCGCTTCGTAAATTCCACGAAGCGAGCGTCCCAGCTGATGACCAAAAATTTAGCAATATTCTGGGTGCCTATAGTGAAACTACAGATGTCTTTGCTTATAAGCAAAAGCATCTGCTTCTTTTTATTTATATGGCCAAAGGATTCAATGACTAAGGGTACATCGTAAAAATCGAATCCGATTGGACGGGTCGCATTAAACCTAATACTGTGCTCTTTGTCCTAGATTTTATCGGATGCAGATAATCCGGTTCTAAATTCTTTTTAATTTGACAAAGAAAAGTATATACAATGACAAAGGGAGCAAAAAACTTCTAACCATACTTTTGTGATATATTTTTTTAATTTTCATTTAATTTTAGAAAATAAGACAAAATGATAACGCAAAGCACTAAAGAAACACTATTACAATATTTTAGCAAATATTAAAGCCCATTTTATTTCCCACCCCATATAACATTTTTTGCCGGCGTTGTACATTTAATTTACTGGCCTTTTATGGCAAGGCATTGGCAAAAAGGTATCAAAAAGACGCGAAAGTGGACAATTGGCCGTTATTAAGCCACGTGTTGCAGATAAAGTGATGGCATCCGTCATTAATAAGTTATTGGCAAAAAATGCGTTTAAGATGATGGCATCCATCATTAATAAGTTATTGGCAAAAAGGTAACAGACATGAAAGTGGGCAAATGCAGATACTTCCAAGCAGCAAGCTGACGTCTTATGAAATGATGCGATATTTTATTTTAAAATTAAAATAGGAAAAACTCCTTACTGCATGCAATTTCCTTGCAATGCAAAGTACCATCTCTCGGAACACTGTCCAACTTGGAGATGCAGATTTTTACACTAGCCGAAGATATTTCTTTCAAAGCTAAGTAAGATCACCTACCGCAGACCGTTCTCGTATTATTTTTGGCTAATGGGTACGGTTTAGACGATAAAACGCGAAGATATTGCAGAAACGTAGTAGTTTATTGTCCATTACGCCATCTATCGGTATGTCAAAAAACTATTAAAAATATATAATATTTTTCATTAACACGTCTTTAAAACTTTTAATAAAGTTTTAAACAAAATGTTTACAGCTCCTAACAGTCTACTTGAATATCTTGCCTTCTCGACTAGCCATCACCAATTAATCACACCACACACACTTATTAGGTAATGAATACATTTAATTATGTCTATTAAAAACTCTTTTCTTTAAAAAAGAAACTAAAAAGCTAGAAAACCACGTAGAAAACAAATGCACAAAGCGGTCACCTTCGGTCGAAATTAACGTAGCTAATTTTACCATCATTTTATTTTTATTCGCTCCAAAATACATAATAAACATTTGGTTTGACCTAATTTTTATTTGCATGATTTTTAACAATAAAATGTTATGAAAAGGCCATTTCCTTTAAATTATGTAAAAAAAAAACATAAAATAATGTTGTTTAGCTGCCATTATAAATAAAAAAGATCAAAAAATTGCTTTAATGTTAGTTAAATACCAATGTTAATAATATGGTTTAAAAAGTATGAATATGCGTTGAAGGTTTGCTTTCAAAAATCCAATATTTATTTGCCTGCAACAAAAACGCGTGCTTTATTTAATCAGGATTGGTATGCCGCCATTTTTGTATTCTTTTGACTTTTTAATGCGTATAAGATGTTAGCATAATATTGCCACCAATTGCCAATGCTTTACCATCAATGCCAATATGAAAAATGTACATTGCCGGCAAATAGTGTTTGCTGGGACTATTTCGTTTCTGCACTTATCAGCAGTTTTACTTAACTGTTATTTTTAAACCTTTTTCAAAACCGTGAATATCGTATAAATTGACTGAACTCAATTCAAATCGCTTGAAAAACAGAATTGACTTATGGGGTTTAATTTCAATTCCTTACTTAATCTAAAACGTGTATATCGCAATTTTCTGTCGGATTAAGTTTTATCCGATCGGTTGAATCTGATTCAGTATAACGATGTACCGTTAGTCGATGTATTAAAACTCGTCGATAACGCGCTGCTGTCCTGTTGAGCTCGTTGTTTGCCGGAAGCTTTTTAATAAAAAATGTTTAAAAATAGTTTGGTTTGTCGGTTTTTATACCACTAAGAAATAAAAATAAGACCATTTTTTGTTTCTTAGTACATCCTTAGTACTATAGGTACCGTGGTTGTAATAATATAGGTTACTAACCATAAACTACAACCAATTACAAAATAAACAAAACGTATAATTTTAAATGCATTTTTTTGTTGATTAAAATATTATTAGATAGTATTTATTTGGGTACACGCCAAAATACATTAAAAATTCTAAACATTTCTTAGAGAAATTATCAAACATAGATATTGATCCAAATAATACACTGGTAAGTTTTGATGTTGTTAGTTTATTCACAAATTTCCCAGTGAATAAAACATTAAATATTGTTAGAAATAAATTAGAAAATGATGTTCATCTTGGCGAAAGAACAAAATTTAGCATAAACACTATTCTTAAACTTTTAACTTTTTGTGTCAAAACAACATATTTTCAATATAACACTGATTTTTATAAACAAACCTCTGGCATGGCTATGGGTTCACCTTTATCACCTTTATTAAGTAATATTTTTATGGAAAACTTTGAATCACATTTTGTAGAAAATTATCAATATAAACCTTTAGTTTGGTAGAGATATATAGATGACATTTTTTCTATATACCAACATGACGAACACTGTTTAAATAATTTTTTAACACATATTAATACACAAGAACCAACAATTAAGTTTACGTTAGAAAAAGAAAACAACTCACAACTACCATTTCTTGACATTTTAATAAAAAAGATTTAAACAATTTTGAAACAAAAATCTACAGAAAACCTACACATACAAATAGATACTTAAATTTTAACTCAAATCACCCAATAATGGTTAAAGAGGGAGTTGTAAAAGTCTATTTGATAGAATTAAAGTCATTTGTTCTAATCAAAATATAAATATTGAAAAGATTATTTAAAAATATTTTAATTCAAAATAATTATCCTCTTGATTTTATAAATAATTGTTTCCTTGAATTTGAAACTCCAGTTATAAGACAAAATCAAAATAGACCTCTTACAAATTTATTTTTACCATACATTCCCGGACTATCAAATAAAATTCAACGAATAGGGCATAAATTTAATTTTCGCACAATCTTTAAAACACAAAACACAATCAGATCTCAATTAACAAAAACAAAACCATACAACTTAAATGAAAATACAAAAAATGTCATTTATAAAATACCTTGCGAATGCAATAAGTTTTATATAGGTGAAACTTGTAGACCATTAGCCAAACGCATAAAAGAACACAGATCATATATTAAAAACACAGAATTTCATAAATCAAAAATCTGCCAACACGCATTTGATAACAATCATAGAATAAACTGGGATGCTTCGAGCATTTTAGCAAAGGAAACTTGTTCTAAAAAACGCAAAATCAAAGAAAGTGCGTATATATTATTAAATAAAGATAATTGTGTAGCATCAATTTCAGTTAATTTAAATAACACTTGGTTGCCTTTGCTTGATACTGAAGTATCTTCAGGAAGACTAAAAATTAACTAACTATTCACCTTTTTTGTAAAATAAACAATCAATACACCAGCAACCAGTTATCTATGTCACTATGACACTATAACCAAACAAACATGTTTTGACATTTAATGTCAAAGTTTTCAGAATATCCAAATATCCTAGAAAAACATAAAAATATTGAATTTTAAAACCTAAATAATAGTAAGTTTTTATTTTTATTATTTTTATTCCATTTGTCTTTACAACGGTGGCAGATTTGCCACCGAAACGTTGATTTTTAATTATATTTTTACTTGTTTAAATTTTTTTGGTTTTTTAGTACTTTTAATTTTATTTTGGCGTGTACCCAAATAAATACTATCTATTAAATGAATCCGCCAAACTACAGAACATATCTTCAATTAAAATATTATTAATACCAATTTATACAGTGACCGTACTAAACGATAAAAATCTCTGCTTACACCAAAACTCACAAAACACTGGTTATATCGTATACAATGTAGGTGCAAATTAACACATACCACATAAAAGTGAACCACTTTTATTTTAAGACTTGAAGAAAAATATAATTTTAAAAACTGGTTATGAGTTAAAAGTTATGTCATATTTTTAAGGGAAAACCTCCAATAAAATAAAATTTTAAAAACAACTTATTTTTAAACTTACCACTTACCACGTATAAAGATTAGATAAAACTAAAAAAACTGTCGCAAATTATCCTTATTGCACCTAAATTTGGCAAAAAATGGTAACGATTTTTATTTCTAACGCATTTATTTGTATGTATTTATCACTTTAAAGACAAAATGTAATTTTTTTATTTTTTGGTTCAATCATAATAACATTTTAAAGTTTACATAGAATAATATTTTACATCAATTTCGTCGTAAAGAAAACGCATATACTTTACAGTTTTTAAATTTAATTTTATGTTTTCGTTTTGTGTTTAGATTACTTCCAAAATATATATTTCTTATAACATTTAAGTACATTTAGATCACTTCAAAAATAAATGTAACTTTCTGCTTTTTTGGTTTAATAAGGCCAAAATTTTAACGCCGCGTTATAAAAACGTCTATACTGTTAAAAAAATATATATAATTCTTCATTACAATAATCAAAAATGAAACTTTATTGGGATTAGGGTAATAGGAAAAAGCTTATAAAAGTTTAAAGATTATTTTATGCTGCGTCCAGACTTGCAACAATTGGCCGCGCCGAATAGCGCGTCACATAGCGCGGACGTGCACGAAATTCACGTCGTTTCGCAAATGATTTTGCGGTGATTCAGAGCTTGTCGGTTTTTTGCATTAAAGCAGGGCGCAAATAGATTGGTTTGTTTGGACGGATGTTTGGCGAATTGTTGCAAGTCTGGACGCGGCTTTAGGATTAATTTAAACACAAAACAAAAACATATTTGTAATAAAATTGTAATAAATTTCTAAAAGATTTTTTAAATATTAGCTTTATTAAACCAAAAAAAAACAAAATATACGTTGTTTTTTAACACGCTTTTATTAGCTTGGGTTGTATCTATCTATCTATCTATCTATGTAACGGAATCTTTGAGCCTAATTTTTACCAACTCCCAGCGATTCAATTTCTTTGAAACTTTGCACACGTATCAAGGACCGATGACAATGCAATAATTTAAAAACAGTATCCCGTTATCCTGATTAGGACCGCCAGGATAAATAAATTCCTTTACAGATCCTCTGTGAAAGAGTAAGCGAGCTAGAGCTAGGCGAGTGATCTGCGCATGCGTGCAGCTGAGAGACGAATGTTGCCATTAATCTTGAGTTGGGCTTCGACGGTTCACAAGATGCAAGGTTGTACAGTCGATCATGCAGTCATTTATCTGGGCTCGCGACTGTTTGCTGCTGGACAAGCTTATGTTGCACTTAGTCGTGTGAGATCTTTAGACGGTATGCGGATTGAAGAACTGGACTGCTCTAAGTTAACGGGAAAAACCCCATGCAACAGTGAAGCTTTAAATGAAATGATGAGATTACGAAATAGTTCGTAAAACATTTCAATATCACATGACCGCAGAAAACTAATTGATATATCGAACTAAAAAATGAAAAATAAATAATAGTTTAAAAAAACTAAAAAACACGCTTTTATATGCAACCGAACTAAAAATTAGAAAATAATTTTTCATTACAAAGAGTTTGTCACTTCAGAATAAAAGCGTGGGGTGCTTAATATATTAAATGTTATAATTATTCTATTTGCAAATATCTATGAGGGAAAAGTTATGAAAAAATAGTAAAATGCACCCCACGCTTTTATTCTGAAGTGTTATCTCTTTGTAATGAAAAATTATTTTCTAATTTTTAGTTCGGTTGCATATAAAAGCGTGTTTTTTAGTTTTTTAAACTATTATTTATTTTAATAATTTAAATGTATCCATATTGCTTAAAGAATAACATAGCTTTAACATTTTTCGAAATTTAAGGGCAATGGGGATTATTTATGACAGCAAATTCAGTTCGATCTAACCTCTATACGAGGTAAGTAAGGATATTTTTTTTATTTACTTTTAATAGTGGGTTTTGCTTTTAAAGTGTAACGTTACTTTTAATTCTAAACAAGTTTTTTAAATAATTTTTTTTTTAAGTTTAGAAGTAAAGGTCTCTTATGTCGTATTCGGTAATGTACCTTGTATAAACTTTATTTAAATTTTTAATAAGTTTTGCTGTATGCAGACATTTTATTAGAAATAGATATATATATATATATATATATATATATATATATATATATATATATATATATATATATATATATATATATATATATATATATATATATATATATATCTATATATATAAACAGGGTGTCCAGAATAACTTGAAGTACTTGGGGATCTTGTAAGAACCGTTGGAGATACAAAGTCGGTTAAATAGGAGAAAAGTTGCGTACCAGAGTGCCCAACAATATTCCGTTTTGAGCATATTTTTAACTGGTCTCTTCAAAGATATACAGAGTGAAAACGGAAAATGTGCGTTTTAGAACAACTTTAATATTTCAATCATTATAAGGACTAGACCTGTGAAAATTTTAGGAGAGGGGTAAGACACATCTGCGAATTTAAAAATGGAGTCAAAAAATTCTAGGCCTACTATGTTGCGTGCAGCCATAATCAACTTTCGTTTTTCTTATGGCCGCCATATTGAATTTTCACATTTTTAAAATGCTTAGAACATCCCCTTTCCAACCGTGTATAACTCGTACTTATTAAACCAGTAAAAAATGCAAAAATGACAAATTATCATTTTTCACATAGTAGGCTTATGTCTATTTCGTTATTATTGACGTATTCATATTTGACGTGGTCTCGTATTAATATTTTATTTCAATACGATAGTGTTGTTAATGAGACGTCAAGAAAAGTTTGCTAAGTAGATAAAGTTAAAATGAATGCGTTTTCAAATAGTGAAAGATATGACATGTTGGAATGTTTTATTTTATGCCGAAGGAACGACGAAATGGCTGAAGAAATGTACTTGAATAAATACCCGGAAAGGCGACAACCCAGTAAGAGTATGTTTAGGCGTTTGAAAAATAATCTAATTAATTATGGGAGTTTTGTGAAATTAAAAAGGAATAAACCAGCAAATGAAGAAAAAGAAAATTTAGTTATGCAAAGTGTAATCGAGACGCCTCGTACCTCATTACGGCAAATTGAAGATACAGCAGGCGTTGCTCGCTCAACGGCCAGTGACGTTCTTAAACGGAATAAATTTCACCCCTACCGCGAACGAGTATGTCAAGGGCTTCAAGATGGAGATCAAGCAAGAAGGCTGCAATTCTGCCTTTGGTTTTTGGAACAATGCCACATGAATCCAAATTTTCCTTTAAGAATTTTATGGTCTGATGAAAGTCGCTTTACCAACTGCGAAATGTTTAATCGCAAAAATACTGTTTTTTGGTCAGATATGAACCCGCATTTGTCTCATGAAGTGAGGCATCAAATTAAATTTGGTTTTAATGTTTGGATGGGAATCATTGGTACCCACGTAATTGGTCCTTTATTTTACAATGGAAATTTGAATTCCGAAAGATATTTAAATCTGTTACAAAATGACATAGCAGACGCACTTATGGATCTTCCTCTTGCAACAATCCAAAACATGTATTTTCATCAAGATGGTGCCCCCCTCACAATGCTCGGATTGTCACTGACTATCTCAATACCGAATATCCCAATAAATGGATAGGTAATCAAGGACCCGTAAGATGGCCCGCTAGGTCCCCAGATATGACACCCATGGACTTTTTCGTTTGGGGGTACTTAAAAACAAAATTTACGCTACATCACATGAAACTGTCGACGCACTAAGAGTGGCTGTAGTAGAAGCTGTTAACAGCATCACCCCTGAAATGATCAGGCACTCTTCTGAAGCAGTATTAAGACGATACAGTCTGTGCGTTCGGGAAAATGGTGCCTTATTTGAACAGTATCTTCAATAGACTATTGGTTTCTGTGATGTTTCTTTTTGCTACTTACCTAGTCTGCAGCTTAAGTCGTTTTTTGTAATTTTTAAGTTTAGTTTTTATTTATTAGGTTCTTAGATTAAAATAATTTGATCTTTAATAACATTACAAAAAGCGGTGAACAAAAAATGCTCGACCTACTATGTGAAGAATAATAATTTGTCATTTTTGCAATTTTTTAACTGATTTAATAAGTACGAGTTATACACGGTTGGAAAGGGGATGTTCTAAGCATTTTAAAAATGTAAAAATTCAATATGGCGGCCATAAGAAAACGAAAGTTGATTATGTGCTGCGCGCAACATAGTAGGCCTAGAATTTTTTGACCCCATTTTTAAATTCGCAGATGTGTCTTACCCCTCTCCTGAAATTTTTACAGGTCTAGTCCTTATAATGATTGAAATATTAAAGTTGTTCTAAAACGCACATTTTCCGTTTTCACTCTGTATATCTTTGAAGAGACCAGTTAAAAATATGCTCAAAACGGAATATTGTTGGGCACTCTGGTACGCAACTTTTCTCCCATTTAACCGACTTTGTATCTCCAATGGTTTCCAAGATCCCCATGTACTTCAAGTTATTCCGGACACCCTGTATATATATATATATATATATATATATATATATATATATATATATATATATAATATATATATATATGATAAATTTAAAATAAAAAAGTTTTTCAAATTCAAATTCAAATTCTTTATTCGTGTAATAAATTACAAAAAAAATTCCACACGTCAGTATTCAAATATTAAATAAAGTAATAAAGAACAAATATACAATTTTAAATACAGTTAACAACAATATAAAGACAGAAATGACAGTCATGGTACAATACAGAAATAAATAAAAAAAAATGTAATAAAATTATTAATATATATGTTAAAAATAAAATAAACTAATACACAAGTTAATTTAAAAAGGTTTCCCTAAGTAAGACAAAACGTATTGTATGATCCTCTATGCTTCAGCGCTCCTTTCAAAATTTAAAGATAAAAAATCGTTATACTTATACAAAGGATTCAAAATTAGTAATTGTTTAATTTTATTCTTATATAAATTAAGTGGCAGTTCCTTTATTGCGAAAGGTAGTTTATTAGCAAAATGAATAGAATAATAATTGGTAGAGAGTCGGGATTTTTGTAGCCTTAAAAATTCTGGCCTTATTTGGTTATTTTGCCTAGTATTGTAATCATGAAGATCATGATTTCTTAGGAATAAGTTTGTGTTTTTGTATCCATATAACAGGCATTCATACACAAATCTCGATGGTATTGTCATTATTTTTAAATTGATAAATTTGGTTTTTACATCAGCTTGATAATTCATCCCGCACATTACTCTTAAAGCCCTCCTCTGTAACCTAAAAATTCTCTCAGCCTGAGCACAATGTCCCCATGCTTCATATGGTTCAACATTTATAACGGTCACTGTATTTCCTCCTAAACAATACTCTTGCGTTTCTTGCAAAAACTCTCTGTAATGTATCTGGTTTACCATCTACCGGTATTTGACTGCCCTTTTTACTATTTTGTGTCGAAAGTACTTTCACAACAGAAAAGGAGATTCAATACAAATAGGCTCTCAAGCGTTACATTTGCTTGGTAACTGGACATGCACTGGAAAGAAAAAAACCGTCAATAATGATTTTTTCTACTAACGCTTTTATATTAATTTATATAATTAGTAGGGGAGGCTGGGGCTAAAATTAAGAGAGTATTAGAGCAAATATCTTCATAGCTATATGTACAAATTACAACTACAGCGCACTCTTTGGTATGTATACAAGATCATACCGCATGGTTTGAGACTAGCCAGCTGAGCCCAATGGCAAGAGTAAGCTGTGTGGTAAACGTCATCTTTTGGGCACGTAACCAACTTTTTAACTTTACAATTACAAATATTTTGTTTTAGAATTTGATTTTTTTCTATAAAGGTATTTAATACTTAATAATTCTACATTATTTTATTAACCTAACTTTTAACCAATTTTTGCCATCTTTTAAAATAAAAAAGAACCCTTGAGGCTATAATTAAAAAATCGTGGGGAGGGGGCAGAATTATCGTATTAATAATCCCAATTTAGAGCATGAACTCAAAATATTTAGAGGTCTACAAGTTGACTGTACTGGAAATAATAAAAAAAACAGAAGGTATAGGGTTGTGTTAAATAAATATCAGCTTGGTTACGTTTCACTTTATTATTTTGAAAAGAAAAAATAGGATATACCAGTGAAGTAAGTTAAAATATAAAGGCACCGGCTAAACCGCCGGCTGTTTTGCTTAATTATAAGAAGAAAACCGCCGTTTATGAGGTGGCCCGTGCCACCCCTTAAAAATCGTGTGGCGAGACAAAAAACGACATTAGAGGTTTTTATGGATAAGGACTTTTTAGCCTTCAAAATTTTAGACCTGAAAAAAAAATAGGCCACCCCCTAAAGTTCTTCGAACCCCTTAGCCACTCCTAAACCAAAAAGGCCACTGATGCATACTTCATTAAGTAATACTTTCTTTTTAGTTTTATAAAACAATCAGTTTTTTTTTGCCGCTAGAATATTCCTGGCTTTTCTTTCCCAAAAGATGTAATGGCTTTTCTTTTCTAAAAATATGTACACAAAATCCTTGTAGATGTCAAACGTGTTTCCCAGTTTTATTTTTTTTTAATATTAAAAATAATATTAAACAATAAAACAAATAATAATTAAAGTTAGGTTAACCCTAACTATTATTCGGCGGTTTTAAATAGATTTTATAAACAGAACCGCCAGAAGACGTCATCTACCGATAAAATAAGTAAAAACCGACAATAATAAGAAATTAATTAATATTTTCTGCGGTACCTAAATAGATGAAACTTCTGGACGACGGTATTTTTCTTATAATTGAGCAAAAATGCCGACGGTCGTTTAGCCAGTGCCTAAAATAAAACCAGGTTAATATTCAGTCGTAAACTTGAAACAATAGAGACATTTTTGCACCTCTTAAAATAACAGACGTTTTTTGGCCTCCTTATGGTTATCGTTATTAAATATAACGATTACGGCAGCAGTTTAAGACAGAGATTTTGCAGCCGCTTTTAATAAATTTATCTTGCGTCTGCGCTTTCGACACATAACCCTATTTTTGCCTGTGGTTCACCGATTTTAAAGTTAACGAAAAATCAGTATTTACTTTTATTCTTCATAAAATATAAATTGATATTTAAATATATGTAAACACTTCTGTTGATTTCGTTTTTTAAAGTAGATGCAAACAATACAGTATAAGCAAAACACAAAAAGTAAGGTTAGGGTTGGTAGTAGAATAAAAAGCAAGTGTGCCAGATTGTAACATCTAAATTAATTACTGATTTAGAATATTCGTAAAAGTGCAAGTCCGTTTGAATTTCTTAACACTATTTGATTTTTATTGCTATAGATTTTTCGCTAATTAGAGCCTTTGTATAAATGATATTTTAATTAATACGGCAATAAAATTTTAACCTTTTAAATAATTGATATTAAAATTTCTACAATCCGGCAACCATGCAGTTTAACAATAACGATAAGCTCTTCGGTATTCATCCGTAATTAAAGGAGTCCGGTATGGTTAATAACGATAACGGATCATGTTTGCTCTACTGCGCAGTCTCAGAATAACGTTAACCACAACGGACTTGCAAAATAAGGGGTTCAAAATGTCTCTATTAATAGCAATTAATGTGCTTTTTTCTTATAATATTCAAGGAGTACCAGAGTAGTGAAATTTTAATAAGGTGGCGGGTATTGACTGGGTCGCAAGTTTTATAAAGTGAAATCCTAGCTTATCAATTTAAAACCACAAGTTTAAGCAGAGCTACTTCCTTTAAAAGGATTAAAGTACTAACCTTTTTAAAAAATACAGATTTATGCTAGAAAGATACAGCTTCATTACACTCTTAAGTCTAGAACGTTGACAAAACGGGTATAACCGTCGATCAAAAACAAAAAAATGTTTTAGAAAAAGGTATAAAGCGGGTCATCCGCCGAAAGAGGCATACTTGTTACACATGCACTTGCAAAAATGCAATTTTTTGGTAATACCAAGGTTAGTTTATATTTATAAGGTTGCGTGACATATCCTCAACTTTTAGGCGGTTCGAGGTCGGGGACGCAAGGAAGGGCACTCCACGGAGAAAAGTTGGCAAGACTGGGTAAAATCAAAGCTGATGATCAATCCAGTGGCGTCTAGAATTTGCGCATTTCATTTGCATTGTTTTGGTAGTGATATTTGTTGAAAGATGTAATTCCAAATGTTTTTTATTTAAAGTAAAAGAATTTACAACTTAATAATAATTAAAAACTGTTGTATAAACGGTTGTTCTACTAATACAATAAACTGTATATCTCCGGCACTGAACAACATGGCCGAAAAATGGAGAAGATGTGACGTCATAACACGTCAAAGCAATATGGCCGAATGTCGTGACCTTATATAGACCGACTTTGGGTAATACTTACCTCAGAAATGTTTATTTAAGCCCCAAGTACGGGTTAGAAATAAACAAGTGACTTTTTCAAAAAAATAATAATTTATCTAGGTTATACTTTGTTAATGTTTAATTTATGTTAAACACATTATACCGAAGAAACTAAAGTATTATAAAACACAAACATTAAGCCTAAATGTTACAAGTTTTAAACACTATATTTAAAAACCCGAATTTTTGTCAGTTCTGGCCCCGGTCTCCCTACATTATTACCAAAAATCACTTTAAAGATAACGACATCAAAAATGAAAGTTATTAAATTATAATTAGCCCAAAATGCAGGCCGATTCAACAACCGATAACGAAAATTAAGACGGTGATTGTACGTGATAAATAATGGTCCAAAACTAACAAATACAACATTTTATTTTGAATAGCATTATACAGGGCGATTAATAAGCAAAACATGTAAAATTCCAAATAGTAATGTTGTAGAAAATTACATTTTTGTCAAAATTTAAAGTTAGAACATAAAAAAATGTAATTCTTTTAAATTACGCACTTTAAACTCAAAATCTGGGCAAGAGAAAGCAAATTAAAAAAACAAGTTTTTTTTCAAAAATTTACTTTCTCGTGTCAAGTTTTTAAGTGTGTATATGCATAATTTGTAAAAATCTCGACAAAAACATTTTTGTTTAACCTTAAAGATCTAACTTCAAATTTTAACAAAAAAATTAACTCTTTACAACATCTTATATATAAAATTCTCGTGTCACAATGTTCGTTCCCGTACTTCTTCGAAACGGCTTGACCGATTCTCATGAAATTTTGTGAGCATTTTGAGTAGGTCTGAGAATCGGCCAACATCTATTTTTCATACCCCTTAGTGATAAGGGTTGTCAACCCTTAACATTTTTTTTATTTTTAGGCTAGAAATTACTTAAAAATTATTTATATGGCAAAACAACGTTTGCCGGGTCAGCTAGTTTACTTATAAAATTTTGTTTTTTTTAATAAATAAAAAAACAACATTCGCCCTGTAAAATACCAATAGAAGTAAAATTTTGTATTTATTAGTTTTGGACCATGCAACATAGTTTTTCCAAAGTGCCTTTTTAAAACTTAAAAATGTTTGGTCCATTTGTTCTCTTGTAATACCTATCCTGGTACACACTGTATACATTTTAATTTAAATATCAGTGGTTTTTGAGTAACAACTACTTTAAGTGTTTTTTAAGATTTTTGCTTAAACTAAAGTCAATATGATTTTTATTTAAAGCACAGACTTATAGTAGGAGAGCTAGTGAACCCTTCGAGTAACGTTGGGCCTGTAAGGCTAGAAATTTATATAGGGATGAGTCATAGCATGCTAAGTACGACAATCATCACCTGGCAATGCATTAGCCCTGCACATTTTTGTGTGCTGTATATTTTTGAGAGTTTAAAAACATAAAAAAAAACTTGGAGCTGTAACATTAAAATTTTTCTAGAATTTATTTAATTCATTGTAAGGTTTGAAAAAAAATTTACAGGTGGTTTTGATGAGCACAAGTACCTGCCAGGCGAACTGAAAGGTGTGGCTGATTTGAATGGCCATATTTCCAAAACCAATAAAGTTAGATGTACCTAATATAGTATTGTTCTTAAAGCTTTTTTAAGATCTTTTAATAGTCATATAATTACAGGGTGTCCATTAAAAAAATATTTTTCCACCCTGTATATTATTAACAGTATTACCGTTAAAAAGTTTTTAAAAAGAGCTTTAAGAAAACACCACATTAGGTACATCTAACTTTATGGTTTGGAAATATGGCCATCCAAATCAGCTACACCTTTAGTTCACCTGGCAGGTACTTGTGCTCATCGAAAACGCTTGCCAATTTTCTTTTAATTTATTTTGTGCAGGGCTAATGCTTGCCAGGTGATGATTGTCCTACTTAGCTTGTGCTATGACTCATCACTATTAAATTTATAGCCTTACAGGCCCAACCTTACTCGAAGGGTTCACTAGCTCTGGGACTATTAGTCGATTGCGCTCCAACATTTTAGTAGATAATAGGTTTGTTCCAGCAGAATGTTGGAAACATGTTGGCAACAATCGTAAAAAGCAGAAATTGTTACAAACATTAATCAGAAATGTTGGCAACAGTTTTCTGCTGGAACGAAAAATAAACAAGGCGTGTGTACTGCTTATACGTCAATACAAGAAAGGTTATGTTAAAAATTTGCCAGTAATGTTTGAAGAAAGTTTGCAAACTTTTCAAACAGTTTCAAACATGTTTCCAACATCCTAAAACTACTGTTGGAACAACAAACAATTGTATAATGTTACAAACATGGCACTGCTGGAACGACAAATTTGAGGTGCGCAGAATCCAAACTGTTGCAAACATTTGTGACAGCCTGCTGGAACAAACCTAATAATTCACAATGATATGGTGCTGCTAGATGGTTTTTTGTTCACATTAATTTATTTTTTACATTTTTTTAAGTTTCGATAGCTAATACATTATTTGGCAAGTTTTTAAAAAAATCGATGCAAAGTCTTTAAATAAAACGGTGCCTGTTTAAACACCTTAATTCAGTATTCTTGAAAACCTACTTACTAATTTTTTAATGTAAGTAAAAAGCCCTTTAGCGGCAAAAATAAATATAAATTATTTAATAAAATAATTGAGCGCAATCGACTTAGTGCATCTCTAAATATAAGCCATATCGGTTTTTGCTTAAACAAAAGATTTTAAAAATAATTATTAAAAAAATTAACTTCTAACCCAAATAGCAAATTAAAAAAAAAAATACGAACTGTACCATTATTTTTCATGTAGAATTACCGCCCTAAGATTCGTAATTAATTTTGAATCACTCTTTAGAGGGTATTACAGAATACCTATTGCTATAAAAATTAAGGACAAAAATATAATTTTTGTTTTTTTAAATAATAATATATCGTTATTGTTTCATCTAATAAAAAAATTAAAACATTATATTTAAAAGGAGAAGTTCCCGCAATGCTTTTTTATGTTCTAAAAATATGCAATTTTTTCTCCTAATCAAACAAGATACGAAAAACTTTAGGAGACATAAAAGCTGTATTTGTATTTGCTTAATCTAAAAAAGCACTCACATTTTAGATACACTTAGGCTCTCCGCACATGGGTCGGTGAAACAGCGACGTGGACGTGAGTTTTGCAGGCTTCGACGGCACGTAGGCATATTAACGGGTCTGATCTCAGCGATCCGCGTCCTTTAATAAACAAATGAAATACAATTCCGTTTTGTATTTTGTTTGCAGTGTGTAATTCATATGACTGTGTCTGATTTTCACGTCAAGAAATTTTTGGACCAAAGATGAATTTGTTTAATATTAGAATTGTAGATGAGGTCGAAAAACGTCCTGTTTTTTATAATTATACTTTTAAAAGAATATTTGCGGAAAGATTGTATAGGTAAGAAAATATTTTATTTTATGTCTGTAAAATAATGTTCAGTAGGATTCCGGCATATGCGTTCTTAGAGGGCTCTATTATAGCACTCTTTGACTCGGTGGGATAATCCAAAAGGGTAGTTTTTGCACCATCGTGGTCGGGTTCGGAGAACATCGGTGATCTCCGATCAACATATGATTTTATTGGCTGAGAATATAGTAAAATTGACCATTTAACGTATGCTCGTCTCTGTACAGGGTGGTTCTTTTTGGTTGGTATTGCAGGGTATACGCTAAACGGAAAGAGATACAAAAAAACTAATGTACGTGTCCCGTTCTCTTTTTGATGTTTAGTTCAATGGCGCAATCAAATCCACGCTAACTAGATTGGTTTGGAAGATACAGGGTGATTCTGAAAATTCGTCAATTTTTATTATGTCTTATTACTCAGACATTTATGAAGATAGAAAGAAACTTTAAATACGAGAGTTTTATAACTTTTACGTAGAATCCAGTGGCCTACATAAAATAAATATAAACGTTTTAATTTTTTAGATATTACCATAACATGCATTTTTTTAAATGGAACACCCTGTATCTAAGTATCTCAAAAAATTGCTTTTTTTCTTGCGACTACAACAACATATAACACATACTATTTTGTTTTGCCCAAATTAGGTAAAACACCGAAAACCCCATTTTTTTTGTAGCTGTAAGAAATAATATATATTTTCAACAAGACGGTGCTCCGGCACATAATAGCCATATAGTAAGGCGTTCCCTTGACCTAACTCCACTCGATTTTTATTTTTGGGGTTTTATTAAAAATGAACTATATAAAATTCGAAATAATACTCTGGAAGAACTTACAGAAAATTTTAATAATTGCATAAGACGAGTACCAAATATTCACATATATAACGCCACTAGATCAGTTACAAATCGAGCCCAAAAATGCATCGAGCAGAATGGAAGACAATTTGAGCACCTTTTGTGATATATTAGGTATTTGTTTAGTTTATAAAATTGTTTATTTGCTTTCCGTAGTAGTTTAATTTTATTAAAGTTTTAGTATTTTAGTTAACTGGGTTTTTAATACACATAAAATAAATGAATATTAATAATTCAATCCATGGCCAACTAAAAATAATGTGTTTTTGGTGTTTCTGCTACTTAGGGCAAAGCAAAATAGTATGTGTTATATATTGTTGTAATCGTAATAAAAAATGCATGTTTTTGTGATACTTAGATACAGGGTGTTCCATTTAAAAAATGCATGTTGTGGTAATTTAATTTCTCAAAAATTAAAACAATCATATTTATTTCAAGTACGCCACTGGATACTACGTAAAAAGATATAAAACTTTTGTATTTAAAGTTTCTTTCTATCTCCATAAATGTCCCAGTAATAAGACATAATAAAAATCGACAATTTTTGAGAATCACCCTGTATCTTCCAAATCAATCAAGTTAGCGTGGATCTGATTGCGCCAATAAACTAAACATCAAAAAAGGGAACGGGACACGTATATTAGTTTTTTGTATCTCTTACCGTTTAGCCTATACCCTGCAATACCAACCAAAAAAACCACCCTGTACAGTTGTCACCACTTCAAACACGAATATATGCGTACATACTGCCGAAAGCCAAACCAAACCATGTGCGGAGTGCCTTACACAGTCAGTAGCAAATCATTTTTTGTTACAAATATTTGGGCTGCATTTGCCGCTCGAGACGCCATTGGACTTATAAAATGTAATTAAATTTGTGATAAATTACCCATTTTATGCCATAAAAACATTATCAAATTAAAACAAAATTGTAAAAGGATATTTAGGACAATAAAAAAACATTTTTTTACAAGCTTAACACTCTATATGTTGAGATCGAAGAATTTGCAAGTTTATATATAAACTTTTTGCATATTTTAATTAGTAGACTCTGCTTTTAATTATTTTAACATTATTCTGAAACACCCTGTATAAACTTAAATTTTACCAAAAGAAATTAAAAAATAAATTTCTTAAAGACATTAAATTTAATAAAATAATACAGGCTTACGGCAAACATGGCTTACGAATTGTACATGCAACTACTATTTAAATTACTTAAGAATCATATTTCTTAATGTTTGTAAGATTCTTTACTAAGAACATGTAGAATTTGCTGCTAAACTCGTTTTTAGTTTATATCATAGCCATATAGTCTAGTCAAGAAGTTAACTTCCTGCAAAAATAGTTACAAGTCTTCTAAAAATATGGTTAAGGACTTAAACGATTCGAAATGGCATCTAGGAAATGACGTATTTTAGATTTTTATGCAAAAAAATAATAGAATATGTATTAACAAAAAATTAAGAAAAAAATAGCCCTCCACCTTTTTGCCAAAATATCAAAAAATATAGGTAAGTGATAGCTTAAATATTATAAAGGTTTCTAAAAGAGCAGGAAATTTTAGTAAAAATGTTCTCAATTCCTGAAATTGTAGGTCCAATATTTATAATTTTTATTTAACGTTGAAAATCGGCTTTCGCGCAGTTGTTTCGGCATGCACGATTCGCCGCGCCGTTGTAGTAAGTAGGTTTTAAATATTTTTTGTGCAATTAAATAATAATTAAAAATATGAAAAAATCTTCTTACATCTAGACGCTTTAAAAATATGACAAGCGATAATAAAAGTTGTATCAACATTTTTCCAAAGGTTATTCATTTATTATTTTTTTTTACAAACTTCGGTAGTAATAAATGGCGGTATATAAATTAAAATAATTAATTAATTTATTAAACTTTCGCTTCGTAAAGCTCTTCTTATTTAGGTACTTAGAAAGTTATACATTTTAGTAATTTTATTATTTTGTAAATAAGAATTTTTGTAAGTTTATATTATTTAGGTTATTTTTTTTGTTTAATCTAATTACCAAAATAATATATATAGATAGATCAATTATTTAAACTATTATACGGCCTTTTTGACAACCAAAACCCGTAAAAAACTATTAAATAACAAATAAATAACTTTTTGAATAATGTTGATACAACCGTTCTTATCGCGGAATCATATTTCTTGATTTGTCTAGATAAAACCAGATTTTTTAAGGTTTTTAAATTATAATATACAGACTGTCCACGGATAGGGTTAACAAGAGGACAAATGGACCAAAAGTTTATTTTTCAAAAAAATCACTCTTTATAAAAAAATTTGCCTGTAAAAAATGGGTTTAACGAAGAGAGAATGTTGATTTTGTATACAGGGTTCGCAAAACCTAAAAACATGATTTTTCTACAAGAGTAAACTACCTTTATTTTTTATTTTTAAGCAAAATATCATTAAAAAAATTATTTAAAATAGCATTTTAAATAACTTCATTAAAGTTACAGGGGTATCAAAGAGATTCATGAAACTTATTTTAAAGTTATTAAAAATTAATTATTTAAATTTTGATAATAAAATGACTTAAAAAACTTTTGTAGTTTGCTTTTCAAACACCTGCTTTCTTCAAATTTCCACCAAAAACAATTTTTCAACTAAACGCTAGTTTTCGTCAAATTATGGATTTTAATAAAATTTTCTATTATTGTTTTCATCGATTACAAACATGATTCCAAATAATTTTTTCTAATGACATTTTGCTAAAAAATGAAAAATACAGGTAGTCTACTCTTGGAAAAAAAACATGTTTTTAAGTTTTTGCGAACCCTGTATACAAAATCACCATTTTCTCTTCGTGAATCCAATTTTTTAGAAGCAAAAGTTTTTATAAAGAATTTTTTTTGAAAAATGAAATTTTTGGTCCATTTGTCCTCTTGTTAACTCGACCCGTGGACAGTCTATATTTGCATAAAAAATAATTTAAAACCTATGCTCACGACAGCGGAGGATCGCGTATACCGAAAACGCTGCGCGAGCGCCGATTTTCTACGTTAAATTAAAATTATAAATATTCGAGCTACAATTCCGGGAATTAAGAACTGTTTTACTAAAAATTTTTACTTTTTAAAAAACTTATAAAATTTAAGCTATAACTTGTACTTTTGAGATTTTGGAAGAAAGCTGAACTGTATTTTTTGCAAAATAAATCCAATTTTTTTAGATGCCAATCCGGATCGTTTAATCCATCAACCATATTTTTAGGAGACTTTTAATTATTTTTCCCAGGAAATCAACTTCTCGACTAGACTAATAGCGATTCTATTGATACAAGACCTCAAATAAATTGCCCTTTTCTTATTGCTCTTACTTTTGCTTTCCTATTACTTTCGCATTAAAGAATAACAGGTTTTAGTACAATTTTTTTAATTTTAGTGCACAAGCGTTACCTTTGGTTATGCGGACAAGCAAAAGTCGGTACTTAATATACGTCATTATAAATTAGTACCGTTGGTAATGTTAGTATGTAAAATAACCACATGATATATCTTATTATTAGCCAGTGGGTTTATAACTTTGGTTTTTGAATAACCTCTTTTAAGTAAAATGCTAATTAGCTAGAAGACAAGTAAAAAACAGGTTTTGGTAATTTTTAATTTCATAATAGCAAGAAAATAATCTGACCATTAAACAAAATGTTAAAAGATTAAAAAAAATGTACAAATATGTCTTTTATCTAGCTACTTTTAAAATTAAAATGTAAAAAATCTTTTTTATACAAGATAAAAGCGTCCGACTAAAATCTAAAATTTTTGCTGTTTATAACACACTAATTTTTTTGGGAACGAGAAAAACGACTCAATGTTAAAAAAAAAGAAACCCATTATATTAAAGTCATAAAACCAATAATTTAAAATTAAAACTTTAAAAATATCAATTAATCCTACGTTGCTATGAAAACCTTTAAACTGTTTAAATATCTGTCAATGTAAATTTGTAAGTTGCTGGATTTGATTTAAAATTTGGGAACTTAATGGGATGCTTTAGTAGTTATTTTGAATAATATAAGGTTAAAAAAATATGATTTTGCTTTTGGTATAAAAAATATACAATTTTTGTATAATAAAATGCTCTAAAAGTTAATATTTACCTTTATTTCCATGTATATGTTACGCCGAATTTGTGTAATTGCCGATTTCATGCATTCGGTAAAATTGTGGTTAATTCGTAAAATAAGCAGCAAATAGAATTGTCGCATTGGGGTGGAAATGGTTAGTTAGTTCTGCTTAGTTAAATCTTTTGTTTTATTTGCTTTATTAAAAAAGATTTAAGTAACCAGAACTAACCACGACAATAAAAATTAGGCAAAAAAACTTATACAGTGTGTCCCAGGATAGGTGTTACAAGAGGACAAATGGTCCCGAAAATTCTGAATTTTTAAACGAATTTTTGAGGAAAGTGGTCGCATGGTCCAAAACTAATAAATACAAAATTTTACTTCAATTGCTATTATACAGGGCAAGTTATAACTAATAATATGAAAAATGTCCAGGATTTCACTATTTTTTTTGACATTGCGCGTTACAACGTAAATAAAAGGAAGTAAAATTTAAAAGAAAATATATTAGTTTTAAATATTTTTTTATAAAAATCGCTGCCTTAAGCCCAATATTTAAAAAACTGTTATTGCATAATGTAAAAAGTAACAAAAATATTTTTTCTTACTTTAATTGTTTAACTTTAAATTTTAACATAAAATTTAATTCCATACAACCTTTAATAATACAATTTTGTCCTATTTTTAAAAATAATGGTACTTTACATTTGATCATTTTTTATATTTTTAGTTATAACTTAGTATATTATGAATCGAAGTAAAATTTTGTATTTATTAGTTTTGGATCATGCGACCAGTTTTTTCAAAAGAACGTTTAAAAATTCGATAATTTGTGGTCTATTTGCCCTCTTGTAACACCTATCCTGAGACAAAATGTATAAGCATAAGTTCTAAACGTCTTAAATTTTAAACTTTGGTGTGTTTGAATTTTTTAAAAATATTGTTTTTTATTAACTTCTATAACAATTAAAAAAAATCGAAGACATGTTCTGGCATACAAGAAAAAATGATTTTAATCAGTGTCGTCCATAAGGAGTTTAAAGTTAATATTTTCAAGAAAAAATGGTACACCAATGCAATTTATTAAAATAAAAATATTTGTTATTTGTTTACAGTTCCCAGTAAGTTTTTAGTAAATTTCATCTCATCATTCATCGTCATTTCGTATCCCTTTTATCAAATTTTGCAGTAAAAAATCACCATTATTATATTTAATTCTTTAATTTTAAATGGACATTTTATTATGCCGAGAAATTATTTTTATTTATTTACGCGAAAACCTTACATCAAATAAAAATATCAGTTCAAATTTGTTCAAACCAAATGGACATTTACAAATTTTTTTTTTTTTTTTTTTGAATATGCAGTGGTGTACAGGGTGTTTTTTTTTGGTTGGTATTGCTGGGTATGGGCTAAACGGTAAGAGATACAAAAAACTAATATACGTGTCCCGTTCTCTTTTTTGATGTTTACTTTATTGGCGCAATCAGATCCACGCTAACTTGATTGATTTGGAAGATACAGGGTGATTCTCAAAAATTGTCGATTTTTATTATGTCTTATTACTGGGACATTTATGGAGATAGAAAAAAACTTTAAATACAAAAGTTTTATATCTTTTTACGTAGTATCCAGTGGCGTACTTGAAATAAATATGAATGTTTTAATTTTTGAGAAATTACCACAACATGCATTTTTTTAAATAGAACACCCTGTATCTAAGTATCACAAAAAAATGCATTTTTCTTACGATTACAACAATATATAACACATACTATTTTGCTTTGCCCAAAGTAGCAGAAACACCAAAAACACATTATTTTTAGTTGGCCATGGATTGAATTATTAATATTCATTTATTTTATGTGTATTAAAAACCCAGTTAACAAAAATACTAAAACTTTAATAAAATTAAACTACTACGGAAAGCAAATAAACAATTTTATAAACTAAACAAATACCTAATATATCACAAAAGGTGCTCAAATTGTCTTTCCATTCTGCTCGATGCATTTTTGGGCTCGGTTTGTAACGGATCTAGTGGCGTTATATATGTGAATATTTAGTACTCGTCTTATGCAATTAATAAAATTTTCTGTAAGTTCTTCCAGAGTATTATTTCGAATTTTATATAGTTCATTTTTAATAAAACCCCAAAAATAAAAATCGAGTGAGTTAGGTCGGGGAACGCGGAGGCCATCTGTTTGGTCCATAAGTGCCAAGCCAATTTTCACCAAAATTAACAGTAAGTAAGTGCCTTACTATATGGCTATTATGTGCCGGAGCACCGTCTTGTTGAAAATATATATTATTTCTTACAGCTAATGGCATGTTATCCAACTCGGCAATTATACCTTCTTCCAAAATTTGTATATATCCCCCAGCATTTAAATTGTTATAGAAAATCCTGTAGTTTAACATTCTGTTTTGATACAGTGCCACCCATACATGAAACCCAAACCGTCCTTGTTGTATCCTCGCTACCATCTCATGTGGATTTGTGTTTGACCAGTACAGAATTTTTTGAGATACTTAGCTACAGGGTGTTCCATTTTAAAAAATGCATATTATAGTAATATCTAAAAAATTAAAACGTTTATATTTATTTTATGTAGGCCACTGAATTCTACGTAAAAAGTTATAAAACTCTTGTATTTAAAGTTTCTTTCTATCTTCATAAATGTCTGAGTAATAAGACATTATAAAAATTGACGAATTTTCAGAATCACCCTGTATCTTCCAAACCAATCTGGTTAGCGTGGATCTGATTGCGCCAATAAACTAAACATCAAAAAGAGAACGGGACACGTACATTAGTTTTTTGTATCTCTTACCGTTTAGCCTATACCCTGCAATACCAACCAAAAAACCACCCTGTACAACTTTTTTTCTTAAAAATAATTACCCCAAGATGGGTTTATTCTTAGACGACACCAGTGATTTTTTCTGGTATGCCAAAAATGTCGTCTGATTTAAAAATATCCGAAATTCAAACACCCTTTATGTTAAGTTAGTTTGAGTTAAGTGTGTCGATTAGGTTACTAGACACCCTGTGAGTCGCATTTTCTACATGTTACAGAGTATTCTATTCTTTTTGTAAAAAGTATCTAGAATTTAAATATGTTTTTTTCATAGTTGTTTATTCACGTATCCACGGCCTTCGCATTTCCAAAGAAGATATGTTATACGAAAAGGTATATGATCCGCCAGCAGATCCAAATGAAGTACTGAACAGTATCAACTGGATTAAGGATGATGCTATATCAGGATTTACTCAGAAGTAAGTAGAAAAATATTACTATTTTTATAATAATATTACAGACTTCTAAAATATGTGTAGTTTGTAGAAATGTACATAGCTTAAGCCCCCTTAAAAGTTGTTTTTTTACGTTTTTTTGGCAAAATTGTTTTTTTTTTAATATGATTGGTACAATTTTTAACTTTTTTTAACCAAAATACCTTAAAAAATAAAAATTACGCATTTTTCTGATTTTTTTGCCGAAAAACTCCCTTCAAAATTTTTTTTTTAGCAAATTCTAATTTACCTAAATAATTTTTTTAGTAAGAAATTTATTTTTTTTTCCTCAAAGAAACCCTTAAATATGGAGAAAATTCCGTCAAAATCGCATAAATATAGTTTTGTCAATTTGAGAAAATTCAACTATGTATGATTTTTTTTCAGGGAAAGCTCACCTTTAAAAGTTATGTTTCTTTAATAACTTTTGATGTCAAAATTATTTTTTTTAGTATAATTGGTACAATTTTTAACTTTTCTTTTAACCAAATCACTCCTTAAAGGAATTTAAAAAAATCCCTAAATTGCCTATTTTTCTGTTTTTTTCACCGAAAACCTCCTTAAAAAATGTAAATTTTTAAGCAAATAGTGATTTTGGCTTTTTTTTTTTGTAGAAAATTTACTTTTTCCTTCAAAAACTCTTAGAAATGGAGAAAATCTCGTCAAAATCGCATAATTGTACGAATTTCGTCGATTTGAAAAGATTCAATTACATATATTTTTTTCAGGAAAAGCCCCCTTAAAAGTTGATATATTTTTTTAATAACTTTTTTTGGCAAAACTATTGTTTTTTTTTAGTATAATTGGTAAAATTTACAACTTTTTTTATCCATAACAAAAACCAAAAAAAAATTAGGGTATTATCTAATTTAGTTTTTTAATTTATTTAATGTGTCTGCTTCTGGCTCAAAGTTTATTGTTTTTATTTTTGTCTGACCCCTGGACGTTGGTTGGATGTTTCATGTTCAAGCGCGTGCGCAAAAGCTCCCGATATTTTGTTGAATCTTGCCATTCCTAATAGTTCAAAGGCCCCTGAGCGGCAGACCTTCCGTCATTTTGTAAAAGCCGAAAGTTTCTCAGCACATGCTCCCAACATAGATAATATGAAGTTTGACTTAGTGGCTTTGGCAGGTACCAAGTACCAAAGGTTAATAAATTAAAACTTAAATTTTGCCATTTTGTAAAAGCTGAATTTAATATTTTGTTAGTCGCCGGACAGTTTTGACAGTTCCTACACCTTTGCAGACAAACATTTTGGAGTGGGCCAATGGTTCGAAGTCCAATATTTATGTTATTTAGCAAGATATAACAAAAAGTCTTACATAAGATTTGTAAACCTACCAATGTTGGATGCATGCGCTAATAAGCTTTCAGATTTTACAAATGACGAAGGCCTGCCGCTCACGGCCTCTTACTCTAATACTATTTAAACAAAGGTATTGTTACAGAGTTGCTCAAAAAATTATGATCAAGGCCTTATTTAAATTTAAAAACTTACCTCAAAATTTTTGATACACTCTGTATAATGGTTAATCCTACTTTTTAAAATACATTCCAAAGCTCCTTAATAAAATATTTATTTTTAAATAACACAGAATGTACCAAAAAATTTAAGGTAATAATTTTCAAAATTTGAAATTTAAGCACTTTTCAATGGCTTTATTTATAAAATTTAGTGATATATTGGTACTATTAGGAAAAGTAAAGAAAAAGTTTGCATTATACAGGGTGTGTCAAAATTTTAAGATTATTCTTTTTCTTCAAATTTAGCCATGACCATAATATTTTTAATATAATATTTAATATGAAATGGTTTTTATTCGGTAAACAGATGGGTCGATGGTCTTTTGCCTGAAAGAATGGGACTGCGCTTCGGTTCTGGTCCCGGGTTATACGAGGTGACCTCTGTTCAGCCCTATTGACCCCTATAAAGGGTCAGCTCGTATACCCTGGGACCAGGACCGAAGCGGTCCCATTCTTTCCATTCGTGTACCCAACAATAAGACCATCCAATAAATGAATCCTCCTAACCAATAAAGAGCATATCTTCAAAACAGTCGCTTTCTTTTCAACTATACCTTAAGAAGTGTTTATTTAAAAAAGAACATATTGTCCATATAAAAGTATTTTAATAAAAACACAAAAAAAGTTAAACGTTTTAAATTAAAATTCTAAATTTGTTAAATTATTACTCTTTGTGAGCTTACAAACATATTTCTTTTTATTATTATTTATTTTTTATGAAAAAAAAATACAAATTATTCTGCACTAGTCTATTTTTGTTTAAACTTTTACTGTTTTATTATGTGTTTTTTACTCCGCTTTCAATTTATAGGTCTGTTTAACTTCCAAACTTTTTACTTTTTTAATTAAAATACGTAGTTTCTAAAAAGAGGGTGGCTAGGGGGCTTTCACCCCCAAGACGGCGATTAGCCCCCCAAAATGATTCGGCAGTTAAAATGTATTAGTGTTTTTCGGCAAATAGAGTCTATTAACTGGGGCTTAAGCCCCCAAAAACCAGTGGCTAGTTGCGCCCCTAAACACCCCACAACTGTATAAAACAGTTATGAATATTACATTTTTGAAACAAATTTAGCAAGTATTCTTATCACTTATTACTCCTTACTTGCAAAACTATGCAAATGATATTACAAGATCATCAATATTAAAATAAAAATTACCGAGACGCGTAAAGACACTTTAAATTGCACTTTTCTTATATATCTAGTAATGGGTTTTCATTTAAAACCAGTTGCGCGAATAAAATTATCCAACACAAATTCCTATTTAGTAAATTTAGAAATCTGCAATCTAGGCTCTCGAGATATTTACAACCTTTACTTTGGATTACTGAAAGAAGCAGCCTGTTTAAAATTATAATAATATTTTACGTAACATTTAAAAACCTTCTTTTTTCTCTCTAATCCTTTTAACTCTTAACCACAGAGATCATCAGAGTCATTTTGACCGGCGCCGTTGTTGATTACCGATTGGTGAAGGTCATGCCATACCCATCATTTGCGCTTATGGATCAAAATCACCAAGGTGGAAAATTTGCTTCGAAATCAAATAAATTATATTAAACGTATTTTTATTGGCCAAGAAAATTTACTAAAATATTAAAATTAATTACTTTTTTACGACCCTACAATATATACTTCAAAAATTTATTATATTTTATAATATTTAAAATATTATACACAAAAATAATTTCGTGAACGCGTCCCAAAGTACAATCTGTAAAAAGGAGATTCCAAAAATATATTAATTAATCGAAATTAAACATTTTCTATTACTTATGATTAACTCATTTTTATAATTTATTAGATTTTAGACAAATTATTTTTTAAAAATCCTAATTTTTACATAGAATTTTCCGAAAATGTGTTGTCCGGACATTTATTTATCATTTCAGTGAACGCACTTTTGTGATTGGGCCTAAATAAGATAAAGTGACAGCATATATTAGGTCCCATGGCTCAATAGGAAGGAAAACTAAAATATAATAGGCTGTTAAGAGTGTTGTACACATAAATTTAAATTAGGTGATATTTACCTTTTAATTCGTTACTTACAAAGCATACATCACTACACCACCAACGCGGGAATGCGTTTATTAGTTTAAAATAGTAAAAGAAAACACCTTTAAGGGTATCGCATAGCAAAAATACCATAAATATTTTACATTTCCGTAGCAGACAGTGTCCAAGATGGCCAGTGTAAAAAAAAAACATGATTATTCTAATAGCGTAAACAAATCAATACAACTTTTTTATAAAAATAGTAATTTTAAGAATTCAAATAAATAATTAAATCTGTCCGCTCTTGTAGTGACCTGTTGATGGTAAATGCCCCCTGGATGGCATGGGAGGATGTGTTGACATCGTATAAGTGGAAAAATTTATCTTGTTTTGCCAAACTGTTTATAGACTTTATTGAAAATAAAAGAAATCCTTACAAATCATGTAACAAACGCAAAAACATTTTTAAGATACATTTATATCTAACATTTTCTTACAAATTTATTAAATATATCATTCCGGGAACACTGCTCATTTTGGAAACAGTATTAAAATGTCCTTAAACACATACATTTTTAGATCTTCTAGCTAAAACATCATATTCCCATAAAAACATTTTTATTTAGTGCATGTAAAGCTAATTTAATGATAAATGTTAAATATTTTTGTATTTCTTAAATTGTATACATATTGAAAGTAACTTTAGTTCTTTTTCTAGTATATTATGGTTTTAAAGGATTTAGTATGTTGATTTATTAATTTTAAAATTATTATTAAATTATATTGACCTATTCTACAGCCTAAATAAAAAAATATATGAGAAAATATTTTAAAACAATTTATTAAATTTTGAACAACGTTCCAGAAGTGATTGCTTATAGCGTTAGTTCTGTTAAAAAACAAAATGACTAGAAAAGAACTACATTTAATGCTTGCTTATTTAGGTTGCTTTTTAATTACAAGCTAATTGACAGTTAAAACTACTTATTATGATTATAGCTTGCATTTTTTTTCACAAAATCAGTATTAAAATTTCCCACTTTGGTAATTTAAGCCTTTTATGCGTTCATGTACAGGGTTATTCATTTTAAAATAAACTGGCCTTTTTTAATTTTAAAGAAAATAATTTAAGGATATCAAAAAATAATCATATACGATTCGAACGATTTTTACAAGCGATTTTTGCAATAGCCGTGTTTCCCACCAACGAAAAGGTATCCATTATGTTACATTTTTTTCATTTTACCATCTAGTAACCCAATAGGTCTCGATGACGCTCGAGTGAATCCACATTTAGCATCGTGGGTTTTCCTATTTTTAGGGAATCTTTGGGTTGATATTATAAATGAATACATTCGAAATGTCCATTAACTTTAAAAAGGCGGTAAAATGTGCAGTAACATTAGTATATAGAATATATCAGAAATTTTCGATTGCGTCAGATTTAGATAGGGTGAGTTGATTATAATAATAATAATAATAATAATATTGCTTTATTCTCCAAGAATAATCTTTTGACAAAGCAGAATAAAATTAAAATATTAACAATAATAATAATATTTATAATAATAAGATACATGCTTTATGTAATGGTACGACTAATTAAAATTATCATCAAAGTATTCTTTTAATACATAATACGCCTTACTTAATAACAAGTTTTGAACAGATAGTTTAAATTTTTTAAAAATTTAAATTTTTTAATATCAGTGGGTAAATGATTATAAATTTTTTTTTAGTCATAAATTAAAGATTTTTTTGTTAATGATAAATTTGGATTCGGAAGTTGAAGTTGAGATTTATTTCTAATATCATATAAAGAATTATTAGGACTTTTTAAACATTTTTTTTAAATTAAACATACTGTTTCTAAAATATAAATAGAGGTAAGAGTTAAAATTTTCTTTGACTTAAACAACGGTTTACAAGAATCTTTTGTCTTTGCTTTGCAGATATATCTAACTGCTCTTTTTGTAATACAAATACTGAATTTAATAAATATTGATACGAGTTTCCCCAAAAACAAATTCCATATCTTATGATAGAATCAATTAAAGAAATATAAATAGATTTTAAAACTGAAAAATCTTCTAATTCTTTAGAGAGTATTCTAATACCATAACAATTAGATGCTAGTTTATTACATGGTTTTTCTATATGATCTTTAAAACTTAGTTTAACATCGACATAAAGGCCTAGAAATTTAGTACATGAAGAATATTTAACAATTTGATCATTCATATATATGTTATTAAGAGTACATTTAAATGTTAGGATATTAGTTTTATTAATATTAAAAGCAAGCAAATTAGAATCACACCAGGATTTAATTTTTAAAATATCATTATTAATTGAATCGAATAATACATTTTTATTTTTGTTTTTCCATAAAATAGTGGTGTCATCAGCAAACATAGTAAATTGGCCTTTTATATCGATAAAAGCTAAATCCTTTATATATACCAAAAATAATAACGGTCCAAGTACAGAACCTTGAGGAACACCACAATTTATGAATTTACTTTCTGATTTAATATTATTTAATTGTTCAATTTGTGATCTTTCTGAAAGATATGATTTGAACCAATTTAAAGACGTACCACGAAAACCATATATTTGAAGTTTTTGTTAAAGAATAGAATGATTTACACAATCAAACGCTTTAGACAAATCACAAAAATAGCAGCTGCAAAATCACCCGCATTTAATGATGTGTGTAGATGTTCGAGAAATGAAAATATTGCATCATTCGTATTTTTATTTTTTTGAAATACAAATTGTTTTAAGTTTAAAATCTTATGTTTTTGAATAAAAGAAATCATTCTATTTTTGGCAATTTTTTAATTATTTTAGAAAGAGTAGGTAATAAACTAATAGGTCTGAAATTAGAAGGTGTATCATAATCTCCCCTTTATAAATTGGTATAATTACAGAAGCTTTTAGACATTTTGGAAATACCCCATTTAAATTACATGCTAAAAAGTGTATATTCCCTAGTCTGACAATTTCAGAGTGTCGTAAAGAAAGCGGAGGGCTACAAAGTTATGAAAGAACGTCATTTTGATATTTTCAAGCGTGGCTATTTTTTTATTTTAAAGAAAATAATTCAAGGATAACGAAAAATATGTAATCCCATACGATCCGAACGATTTTCACAAGCCAAAATAATATCAGTATTTTTTAACATATTTAAAAACTATAGCCGCTTTTCTACCGATAAAAATGAATACATTATACAACATATTTTTCTTCTTATCATCTAAGCTTTGCAACCCAACAGGTCTCTATGACCCTCGAGTAAATCCCATTTAGCATCGTGGGATCCCCTACCATATAAATTTATGTCAGGAGAAAATGTTATTTTCCCATTTTTATTGTCGCTTACAATTAGTATTAAAAAAAACGAATAAAATTAATTACGTTCAAATTAAAAAATGTAATTAAATGAAATATTCAATGAAAATATTGGTCTCGAATCATTTATTAATTTATTTAAAAAAACGCCATACATGACGTTACCGATGACTTTAACAAACATAATTGTTCATAAATTACAATTTAAATATGTCAATTATCAATTTAACAGTCATTTATTTACCAATAGTACTTATCGATTTAATTGCCGGGTAATAAGTGAGTTATGGTAATTATCTCACTATAGATATTAACACCTTTAATTTGGACATAAAATTGCGTGTTCCTTTAAGATTTTAAAGATTTAGGTGTTTAAGTATTCATTTAACATTCTTCAGCTATCAATAATTACTTTTATGTTTTGCGTTATTTTAAATAAAAAACTTTTCCTAACCCAATTTATTATGTTTAAGTTTATAATAAAAACAAATAAAGGTTTTGGTAACTGTCTAGAAAGTGGAGCTAACTCCAATTTTGACCAAATTTGGCATATGCGGGTTTTATTAAAGAGGAAAATCAAACTAGTCTCATTTTTACTATATTCCCCCTTCTTTTTGCACACAATTCTTAATTTAAAGGTAATGTGGCCCACAATTTTTAATTTTACTTTATAAAAACCCGTTTTCTATGTATGAAACACCATTGTTATCAAATAAATTGCGAGTTTCCTTTAAAAACGCAGCGATCCATGCAATACATTGCTTCAACGCATCCACCATAAGTTGCTAGCGATTACAATGAAGTAATGCAATTTAATTTTAAAAAAAGTAGTAAAATACGTTAGAAAATAGGATTTTAAAGCCGCGTCCACATTAGTAAATAAATGTGTTGTATGTTGAATCTAGAATTCGGCGCAAATTTGACGTTCTACCCACGTTCAATTTTACGTTGTGTGTCGTGCGTTTGTGCTCTAAACGTGTGTGATCTCATGCGTTGCATACTATTTTGTTATTCTGAATTTGTTTATAATTTTTTGCCAAGTATTTTATATTTTGTAAAAGATAACTTTAAATAAAGAGGATGTTCTTCTTCTGATACAAGAATATCAAAAACAAAGACTTTTATGGGATCCAAGCGATAAGTGGTATTTTCATAAAAACAAAAAGAATAATGCTTGGGAAGAAATCGCAAAATGTGTTATACGTATTATTTCTGAATGAAAATTCAGTTTTTATTAAAGTTTTGCCTTACAGTTGTTGTTTTTGAAATATATTATAAATTTTAAAAAATAAAAATTAGGTTTTATTACCACATTACCTTTACATAATCTTTTAGAACGTTAATTAAAGCACTGCATACTTCTGGAACTATCAATGATATGCTTTGTTTGGATATTTTAAAAGATATTGAAGGCTTGTATATGAATCTCCAGTAGCCATAAAACGTAATGTGACAGCTAACCTTTCCTTCACGGATATGGCTTCTCTAAGCTTGGTGTCCTTTTTGATAATTTTTGGTCCAATCTTATTTATTAAAATCTCAAAGTCATTGGTAGACATACGCAAAAAAAATTTGAAATGCCCAGTACTTTCATCCAAGGATAGCTGATATAACAACTTTACGCCATCAAATTGTTTTTTATTTTAATACAAACGTTTATTATTTTTTGATAAGATTTTGCACGTCGATAAAAGTAGCGCATTTTCTTTTCATCATTAACATTGCATCAGACATAGTCACAGAATGGTTGGTTTAGAACAAATTAGAAAGATGGATATCAGTTAACTTCTATAATTTTTAAACAGCAAGTCAAAATAACAACATTTGTCAAAATCATTGCGTTAACGTAAATACGTCCACACTAAAACAATATTGCGGCGCAAATCTCTTTGATGTTGAAAAAAACCGATCGCGTGCGTTGAATGTCGCGAAAATTTTTGCGTGTGTTTCTATGCGGCGAACTCGTCCACACTTGCAAAAATTTGAAACGCACATACAAATTTGTGCTGCATGGCGCACACAACGTAAATTTTTACCTGTGTGGACGCGGCTTAATATATTAACACCATGTATGTTTTTTAAATCTTGAAATTAAATTTATTCCCTTAAACAAAAAAGCACCATACGCTATAGTTATTTACGAAAATATGTATCTATACAGGGTGTTTCTAAACAAGTGCGAAAAATTTTAGGAGGTGATTTTTTACCAAAAATAAGAAAAAACTTCATATGAACATGTGTCCTAATAGTCTAGTTTTTGAACTACGGGGAGTTAATTTTTTATGTGGTTTTTTATAATAACTTTTATACCAATTCAGATATTTTTAAAAAAATTGGTGTCGCCTCCTACGCACCAGAAAACATTTTTGGCGTAAAAGAATAAAACAATTTTACCATTATCGTCAATGACAGGTTTAAGGTATTTTTCTAAAATAAAAATCTTTTTAAAATCCCCATTTAGTTTAGAACAAATTTGATCTCTTAACTTTTTTAGTTTAATGTACGGTTTTGCGTAAATAAATAGAAACCATTTCTGGCATGGTCAAAGTTCTGTTCTAATTAAATAATAAATATCAAGGGTTAATTTTTAATGTAGAATTTTATATTAGAAATACAAACTGACCATGCCAAAAAATGGTTTCTACTGATTACGCGAAAACCGTACAAAAAAATTCAATAGATCAAATTTGTTTTAAACTAAATAAGGATTTAAAAAAGATTTTTATTTTAGAAAAATTCAGTGGCGTACTGAGTGAATTGGTCAGTTCGGCGAATCGGTTGTTAGGCGGTCGCTGGGCGGATTAACTTTTGACCTGTTGCTAAGCAAACTGGATCAAACTCGGTTGGACTCGTTCGGACTTGGGTGGATTCGGGTGGACTTGGGTGGACTTAGGTGAACTCGGTTGAAC
The DNA here is from genome assembly GCA_014170235.1 of Listronotus bonariensis. NCBI lineage: Eukaryota > Metazoa > Arthropoda > Insecta > Coleoptera > Curculionidae > Listronotus > Listronotus bonariensis. The sequence continues at coordinate 33,731 of JACEGR010000710.1, read as the reverse complement.
TGGGTGAACTGGAGTGGACTCGAGTGGACTCTGGCGACCTCGGGTTGACTCGGGTGAACTCGGATAACCTCGGGCAAACTGGGGTAAACTCGAACAAACTTGGGTGACCTCTGGGCAAACTCGGGTGGACTCAGGTGAACATGGGTGACCTCGTATCCAATAAAACAGACATTAAAAACTTACACAAATTTTATGGATAATATTTTAAACCACAAATAATGAAAGTGGCGTCACTCACGTCACAAACATTCTTGAGTCCGGAGTTACATATTTTCAATTACTTGGCGACAAGTTGCTCGCCAAATGGCAGCCCCGGATCTAGGGGGAGGGGCAAACCGGGGTGTCTACCCCGGGTGACACCCTTCAAGGATCGGCAAAATTAAGCATGACCGAGGTGCACTGGATGGTAAGCACTTGCGTTTGCAATCTGAGTTTATTATGCATGGGGTGGAACTTTTATTAATTTTTTTGCCCTTTAAATTTTCTTCTTCCCAAAAAGCTCGGAGAGGCGGCACAAGGCAGTTTTTGCCCCTCATTAAAAATAATGAAGATATGGTTCTGTTAAATGGCGTTTATTTCCCGCACAATGTTTTGTTTAGGCTGGTCTTATGTGGTTTGATTATATTTTAAGTAACTTCAGAGAAAATAATCCTTTTGGAGTAAGATCCAGACTCCGAGGAGTCTACTGAAAATCACCCGTTTGGGAGATAAGTCTTCCAGGAAACATATTTTTTAACAAATTTATAGATAGTGTGACAGTGTGGAAAACAGGGGGAACTTCTTGACGACCAAAGAATGGAGTTTAGTCTCTTGTTCCAACGGTAGTACGCCATTTATTATGGTGTTATTTTATTCAGTTATTTTCTACAGTCTATTATAATTTTAATTTTGTTTTTTTTAGAATTCTTGGTGATTGTCCAAATACCTACACTTTTTCCAAGTCTCTTGCAGAAGGATTGGTTAACCAAGAAATTGGAAAAATCCCTGTAATTATTGTTAGACCTGCTGTAGGTAAGACTAATTTTAAAAATTAAATCACAATATTCAACTTATACAATTTAGTTTCAACAATGCTTAGCACTTTTGGAAAAAAACAAAAAGAAATAATTTGATTGCGATATAATTTTATATATATTTTTAGGCCCTAGAAAAGTTTATGTAAAATACCTATAGTAAGATTACACACAAATTTGGCCTATTAAATGTGTCGTTTGAAATTAACCAATTAGAACTCTACACACTACACATCTCGTAGATTGCAGTTCTTAAATATATTGTTCTGTAGCACCTCGTATAAAAACATGCGCTTTCGTTTTTATACCTTTATTAACAATCCAACGTAGCTATGGTTACAATGACAAAATCTTTACTTGTCAATGTCTCGAAGTTTACACTACAAAAGTCGAATCTATACTAACTGATCGGAGGTTTCCCGTCGCCCTTTTATAGTATGGTGGAAGAGTAAAGAATGATCTAGAATCTTCGAGAAATATCAGTGAAAATTCCATAGTACAGGATGGCATAAAAGTTCTTAATGGATAATTCGTGCGTTTTCGAAAACCTTCGAAAGTGATGAAAGAACTTGGAAAAATTAGGAGTAAATTATTTAAATAAATTAACAAACTAAATTAAATGATCCTAACTCTCTAAAATTCTGTAACCTAATCACATTTTTGAAAGTCTGTAACAATATGAACCAAGCTTTACGCGAACCCAGCCGGCGTTCGATAGGCCAAATTTGCGCTATTGAAAGCAGAATAGAATTTTAAATAACGTTGAAATTGTTTCTTTACATCACACAAAAATGAAATTCTTACAAGGAAAATCTGGATTTTCTTAAAAATATATTTTTAACAGAAAACAGTTTTTCTTAAAGGAAAGCAATATTTTTGCCACATGAAATTTAATTATTTTCCTATTAAATAATATTATTCTTACTATAGCGAAATGTTCGAACAAGGTGATAATTTATTATTAGGGTTGCCAGATGTGCTGCAGAAAAAAATATTAATTTATTTTTAAATTCGGTAAAAGAGCTATTTATATTTTTAAAAAAAATTTAAACGACTGGTTGTTAAAAATTTAAAAAGTATTGTTTTTTTATGATAACTTTTTACAATTTGAATATTTAAAAAATTGGGGTCGCCTTCTATGCACCAGAAAACATTTTCGGCGTAAAGAACAATTTTTACCAGTGTCGTCCATGACGGGCTTAAGGTTTTATTTTTAATAAAAAAAAAACTGTACGCCACTGCATTTTTTAAATAAAAATATATTTTAAAATTCGCATTTACTTTGGAACAAATTTGATTTCTTACGTTTTTTAATTAATGCACGGTTTTCGGGTAAATAAATAATAAACATTTTTCGGCATAGTCAAATCCCTATATAAATAAAGGAATAAATATCGAAGGTAATTTTTCACTGTAAAATTTGATATTAACCATACAAAATGACCGAGCCGAGTAATGGTTTTCATTTATTTACTCGAAAACCACGCATCAAATATAAAAATTCAAAGATGAAATTTGTTCTAAACTTAATGAGAATTAAAAAATATATATTTAAAAAAAATGCAGTGGTCTGTCATTTTATGGACGACACTGGTAACAGTTAATTTTTTCTTTGTATTCAAAAAATCTGTTTGGTGCATACCCCCAATTTTTGGAAATATTTTAATTGGTATAAAAGGTATTATAAAAACAATAACTTTTAAATTTTTATCACCCTGTAGTTTGAAAACTAAGACGTTTAGGAAAAAAATTAGATGAAGTTTTTTTATATTTTTTAGTGTAGAATTAGCCCGTTAACTTTAGACGTCTGTGTTTGGCCCACCCTGTATATTCTTTTTGTTTACAACTTACTTACAACTTACGTGTCTTCAGAAAATTCATTTAATTTAAGACATTTTTTTGTGTGTATGTTGAAAAGCTTTAGGAATTTTGTACTAAAATTAACTAACTTATCTTTTACGCTTTCCAAAATTAAAATAAAAAACAAACAAACGAGAAAAGAACAATCTTGTAATAATTAAAAAAATTAGTGTTTTCTTTACGCTTTGTTATTGTTATTTTATCTTTATTATAAAATAAATAATAATTACAAATATCTGGTGCGTTACTTTTTGCGGTTAATTTACGCAGTGCTGTTATTTTCTTTTTTGTCAGTGATGCGTCTAAATTTTTTTATATAAATCGTAATTATTGCTGTTGAAATATGGTCTACTAGCATCTTGTTACGTGGCTGGACCAATGGTAATTTACCATGTGGTTGCAATTTTATCGTTAAACAAAAACGTTCAATTAGTTTATCGTAAGAAAAAAATAAGATGTACCAAATCGAGCTTAAATTATTTTAAGGTTTGAACAAAAATAAAAACAGTTTAGACTCTTATTAAAGTTAACCTAAAACACTTTATTTTTTACCGCAGCATCCTCTGCTATTTAGAATTTCTTTAATCCTATTTCGACAGTGGTACACCCAATATTTTAATGTATTATACAGGTTGTTCAGTAGCTCTACCGACAAACTTTAAGGGGTGATTATACAATAAAAAATAAGAAATCCTATTACAAACATAAACCTTAACGTCTTAGTATTTCAACTACGGGGTGTTTAAAATTTTACTTATTAATTTTGACGTGACAACGTCTTATAATTCGATGCCGGAGCCGGCTGCACGCACCAAAAAACATGACAAATGCGGCGTTACCATGCGGCGTCGTTACCTTGCTCTGAAGCGTTTCATTTAGGGCTTAAAGTGCAAGCAAAAGCGCGGAAGATCGGCCTCCGTATTCTACGTATATAACATACATACGTGCAAAAAAAAGTAATACAAGGGGTTTTAATATTAGGTATATTAATTAAGCCATTTTATACATTATACAAAGTGTTATTAAAATAAAAAAATACAGTAATTGGTAAAATTAAATACAGGATTTTTAAAATTATATATTTATAGTTAAATAAAGAAAATATAATATACAGAATGTTTTAAAGAATCCTGGCCAAATTAGCATAAATCAGTAATAATAAAAAATTCGTTATGTACAAAGTTTTTATGAAGTATGACTATTATGTATAGGGTGTTTATGTACATCTGATCAGAACATGTAGAGTTAAATTGTTTGATATAAAAAAATTAAAACCGCTATACAGGGTGGGACAAAAAGATGTAATATTAAAAAAACCTAAAAATTAAAATTCACTATAACTACGGTATTATATCATCTGAAGAGGTAAAAAATTGCCTAAATATAAAGATTTGGAAACCAATTAATAACATTTAAAAAATATTATACAGGGTCTACAAAAAAATGTTATTAAGTTAGATTTTCGAAAACAACGTCTTATAATTCGATAGAGCCGGTTGCACGCACCAAAAACATGACTTATGCGGCGTGACCTCGCTCTGAGGCGTTTAATTTAGGGCTTGAAGTCCAAGCGAGAGCGCAAAGAGGCACAATCGGCCTCCGCGTTCGACATCTATTTCTCTCCTACTTGAGTGAGCGGTCCGCGTGGACAGCTGCTATACAATAATACATTTACATGTTTTCGTCTGAAGTGCAGTGAAAAGTGAATGTGGAGTCAATTGCTTATAGCAACGATAATTGCGGCGATAAAGGTAATGATTCTTTCGACGTTGTCACGTTCAACTATCGTCAGTAAACCGACTTTGCAGACAACCGATTATTTATTTTTTAATAGCTTTTATATCTATTTAGATATTTTTTTAAATTTTAAAAGACGTCTTTAGTGCACAAAAATGTTATTTAACTTACAAGAAAAAAATATTTTTTACGAGTGTCGTCCATGAAGTGCTAAGGTTAAATATTACTTTAAGAAAAAGATGATGGTTAGTTCTGGTTAATTGAAACACAGTTCTGTGGTGTCCCAAAGATTTAAAAAAGTATGTTTTTCGCGTAAATACATGCTAACCATTTCTTGGCATCGTTTTATATCTAATTCTAGAGTAATTAATATTACTTTTCCAATTTACTTTTTAGAACAAAATATTTTTTTAACAAATAAATTGGTCGGTACATTAGTGTTGCACCTTTTTTTATACAGTTACCGCTAGAAATGTTGGACTATATCGTCCGTATAATTCGAAAAGTGCTTAACTCCATATAATCCAGATTAGTATTAGAAAACTGTTCGACTCTTTTTAATTGTATCAGATATAAAAATGTAATAAATTTAACTTTACCAATTATTTTTTTATATATATTTTTTTATAATATTTTTTTTTACCATATATATGCTTCCACACATCACTGTGAAAATTCTGCTTTAAAAAGTGCTTATATAAAATTTTACAAAAATTGAGTTACGCACTTTACGAATCACACTGACGATTTGGAAAACTTTTTATTTTTGATTTCTCAAAAATTGTATTCTCGATAAAAATCTCTGGATATGCCTAAACCCACAAGACACTGATCAAAGTTTGAATAAATCTTAGCCTATACGAGGTAGATGCAAATTTACAAATTTAGCATAAGAAAAAACTACCTTAATTTTTAAACTTAGAACAACATTATTTGAAAAACTTGTTTAGAATTAAAAGTTATGTTATATTTTAAAAAGCAGAACCCCTTAATAAAAATTGAAAGTAAAACCTACTACCAACTTACCCCGTATAAAGATTAGATTTAAATTAAATGTGGTAAATAGTTCTAATCACCATTAAACTAAAAAAAATGTTAAAGCTTTATTATTTTAAAAATTTAGATCACTTTAAAACACGAAGTATTTTTTGCCTTTTGTGGTTCAATAAGGCTGAAATTTAAAGGTTACTTTAGATTATTTTTCGGTTATCGTTTTTGCCCTACAAAAACGTCTTAATTATTTAAAAATATAAATTTATTTTTATAATTTTCCAATACAATCTTTAAAAATAAAACTTTATTGGGACTATGATATTTAGAAAAAAAGTTCTCAAAAGTTTAAAAATTATTTAAGGAAAAATCTAAGCACAAACCAAAGACATGAAAATGAAATTAAAAAAAAAGGAAATATGTTTTTATAAGGCAAAGACAATATGGAACATTAATTCAAAGAAGCATTTAAATTTTAGCCTTATTAAACCCAAAACAAAAAAAACAAAAATTGTAGGTTTGTTTTTAGTGTTCTAAATATACTTAAATTCTTTAAAAATAACAAAGCTTTGACATTAAAAAGGGCGATAAGAATTATTTGTGACAGTTAATTTAGTTTAATCAAAGACAATTGTAGTTTCACTATGAACTCCCAGAGCAATGCTAAATTTTTGGTCATCAGGTTGAACGTTGGCTTGGCTGAATTTATGAAGCGGCAAATTATACGTACTGTTTACGTGTGTACTCGATGGATACTCGCTTCATAAATTCCACGAAGCGAGCATCCAAGCCGATGACCAAAAATTTAGCATTGTTCTAGGTGTCTATAGTAAAACTACAATTGTCTTTGGTTTAGTCTAATAAGGGGTAAGTTGGAAAAGTAGGTTTTTCTTTCAATTTATTATTAAAGGTTCGCATTTAAAACATGACATTACTTTTAATTCTCAACAATATTTCCAAATAAAAATTTGTTCCAAGTTTAAAAATAGAGGTGGTTTTCTCTTATGCTAAATTTGTAAATTTGCATCTACCTCGTGTACGCCAAGATTTATTCAAACTTTAACCAGTGTTTTGTGAGTTGGCTTCGCATTAATTTTAGAAGGTAAGGTCGCGCTATATTTTTCATACCAATTTTATACCGAATAAATTTTATTTGTAGCAGTAGAATAGTTTTAGATAGTCAGCAAAATGAGCGTCAGCCGCCACTCCAGCGGTGGAGTCAACGTCACCAGCATACGAAAGTCGTTAAAAAATTCATTTAAAGTATTTTCATACCGTATAAAAATTTATAAGACAACTTTTTAGATGCGCGTATACAATGACCGCCATAATTGTTAAACCCTATGGAGAACTTTTTAATTCTTATTTCTCAAAAAGTTGTATCCCTGATAAAAATCTCTACATATTGTCAGTGTAATTCTCAAAGAGTGTAACTCCATTTTTGAAAATTTTGGAAAAGCATTTTTTAAAGCAGAATTTGTGTGGTAGCATATAGTAAAAAAAAATTAAAATATAATATTTTCTTTCATATTAAATTATTATTTTACTATATGCTATTACACAGCACTGTAAAATTCTGTTTTAAAAATGCATTTTCAAGATTTCTATGCTGATGCGATATGCTGAAACTCACAAAACCCTGATAATAGTTTAAATAGATCCTAGCGTATACAAGGTGAATGCAAATTAACAAATATGACACAAAAGAAAACTACCTTTATTTTTAAACTTAGAACAAAATAATATTTGGAAAATTTGTTTAAAATTAAAAGGTATGCCCAAGTGTAAAAACCGCCTGTTAAAAAATCCAAAAAATAAAACATACTTTTCCAACTTACTCTGTCATTTGGAAGCATTGGACGCAAATTTATGCTCCTTTTTACTTAATGTTTTACATCCGTTTGGTTTAATAGAAATCGTTTTTTTATAGATACTTTCACGTTATTCAGTATAGTCCTTTCACTTACAAGTCCCAGTATAGAGACTCGTGGTGCCGCGTGTATGCATCCCTATACGGTCCAACTGGACAGGCCCCGAATTTCCCACTTCGTTTGTTCTTTTATCCCTAGAGTTTCTAGAATGTGAACCTGCTGCCAGCGGAGGTCTTTCCTTCCCCTCCAAATCTCCAAGTATTTAAGTCCCGTGTTAACAAACTTTACTCTTATCTTGCCTAAGACACCCACGGTACATTAGTATTTAGGCCTTCGGCGTTCGTGGATTGTCCAAAGATAAAAAACCCTTCCTTACGGATTTTTTAATTTATTTTTATGTATTTTTGTTACAATCTTTAAAAATTAAAGTTTAATTGGGATTATATTATTTAAGAAAATTATACACAAGTTTAAAAATAAATTTTAGGAATATTCATACCACAGAACAAAAACATAAAAATAAATTTAAAAATCTGTAGAGTAGAGGAATTTTCTTTTAGACGAAAACGAAGTAAAACAATATTTTAAAGAAACTTTTAATTTTTAGCCTAATCGAAACAAAAAGAAATATAAATTTAGGTTTAATGCTTTTAAATGACTTAAGTATATTTAAAAGCTTTTAAAATAACAATTTAATAATTTTACGAAAATAAACTGCTAGGGTAAATAATCCCTAGTTCGATCTAATAGTTATACGGAGTAAGTTGGAAAATTATAATGTTTTATTTTTGATTTTTAAGCAGAAGGTTCTTTTTTAAACTTAAGCATACTTTTTAATTCTAAAAAGTTTTTGAAAAATTATTTTGTTTAAAGACAAAGGTGGTTTTCTCTTACGCTAAATTTTTAAATATGCATCTGCCTCGTATACGCTAGGATCTATTTAAACTTTGATCAGTGAGATTTTTATCAAGAATAAATTTTTTCGAGAATGAAGAAATAATAAAGTAATTCGTATGATTCAACAATTATGGCGATCATTATATACCCGACTGACGTATGATCAACCATATTCAATACAGCTAACGATTATTTTTAGTTTAAAATCATCTAAAGAGCTGCCTTACAAATTTTGACAGGGTATATATTGACTTTCATGTACTACCATTTCTAACTCCACCGCTACTTGGGCAGCTGACGCTCACAGCTCGCAAATATGAGTAAAAACTATAATCTATAGAAGTTTTAGTCTGTATAAAATGACTTTTTAAATCTAGAGCTACCTCAACTACTATTTGTTTTTCTTATGAAAAAGAAAATGGTGCAGAAATTTATTTTTGATTTTTTGGCAAATTCACTAAGCTAAAAAAATATAAAAAAGTATATTATCAATTTTTGCTTTTTATAGCATACTTAATGTAGATTAAGGTTATCATACTTGGGATTGCAAATATTTGCAACACTTCTAAAAACAGATGGACAGATTGTTTTTACTCTGCAAGAGTTACATAAGGTAACTGTTTTAATGCTTGGGATTCGGCAATAGGGCAAGGAAAAAAATTGTAATAGAGCTAATTATAAATAATTTTGACATCCAAGATCCTATTAATCCAAAAGTAATTAGTACAACTAGTTGACTATAAAAATTGTTTACAATTTTTGTATAAAGAAAGTATACATACTACCGTAAGTCCAGTTATAAATTTATATCATGTCAACTTTTTTATTTTTTATCCTACCAAATTGAGAAAAATTGTAGGATAGTAAATTTGTATTATTTCTTAATATACAGGGTGTGTGTGTGTGTAGAAAATTTAAGGGCGTATTCCTAAGCTATTTTTATTTAAAAAGTTTTATAAACATAGATACTCAATTTTTTTGTTCTCAAGATAAAGGGCGTTAAACTTTCCAAAAACCTAAAAAATTAAAAACACATTTTTAGTTAAATTTCTAAAAAGAAGTTATAACACTTAATTTTAAAAAGAAAAAATGCCCCAATGTTTTTGTATGATCCGAGATTATGCAGTTTAGCGGAAAACTAAACAAGCTACTTAAAAATATAAGGACACAAAAAAGTTGTATTTTTAAGTGTTTTATCCAAAAAATATAAAGGTTGCCAAAGGGTCAGTGGCGTACTTTTGTTTGTCAATAATATTAGTTAAGATGTGTCCCACGCATTCTTACAAATAAAAATTATTTTAGAGCTAAGTTAACTTTCTATTTTAACAAACACTACAGCCAAATTTCATTATAATCGGGTAAGGCATATTTAAGATATTATTAAAAACCCAATTTTCTTTTTAAGTTTAACACCCTGTATCTTAGAAATAAAGCATTCTCGGACCTATGTGTATATGAACTTTTATAATAAAATTAGCTCAAGAATATGCCCTTAGATTTTATTACTGCAATTAGAAAAACACCATGATTTCAGGGTAGGACAAAAAATATGATATTTTTAAATGCAACACCCTGTGGTGTCAAATCTAAAAGAAATAGAAATTTGTACATACTTTAAATAACTAATTCATATTAAAGTTTAAAAAAATCATTACAGTTATACCAACGTTTCAAGAACCGATGCCAGGCTATTTCAACAACTTGCAGAGTCCAATGGGTATATTTGTAGGAGCAGGCAAGGGTGTGATTAGAACAATGTATATGGACAGCAAATCGTATGCTAACCTTATACCAGCTGACAGTACTGTAAATGTGATGTTGATTTCTGTGTGGGACTATCTAACTACCAAGTAAGTTAAATTGATGAATTTTTTCTTTTAGACTAGGAGGTATGGGCGCGACTTTTTTCAAAAATTATTCTCATTGATTTTTTCCGGAATCATGTTCAGAAAAAATGCTGATTACGACGATACATGATGTCAACTTGTATCTTGGCCAGAAATTTTCTAAACCGCAATTGTTTAAAAGTTAAGAAAAAAATTGCAACACATTAAATTTTATTTTAATTTTTGACTATTTTTCAACCAACTCACATTTTTTCAACTTAAATTTTTTCAAAAAACAAATATTAATTAAATTATAATCATTTAAACAGTTGAAAATGAGCAATAGGGCCCAACTTTACCATTTAATTATATGTATGCCAATATGAAAAATTTTACATGATGTATTTGTTCGTGGAATCCTCGAACTTTGAGTAACAATTAGAGTAAGCAATTTGACAATTTTAAATTCCTAGATATTTTCTTAATTTTTTTACCAAAGTTTATTTCCTCGGTAATTCAAAAGTTTAGGAATATTTAATTCCCCTTTTAAGGAATATATTTTAAATAATTTTAATTTGTGACTTGTTTTGTTTGTAATGTGTTTTTTAAAACTTTGGCTGATTTATGCACTCCATAGCTATGACACCTGTTTGTTAAGAAGTAGCACTGATGATGTTTGTATCGAAAGTACTCTGCTATGCATTTCAGCATTTTATTAAAATTTGCACGAAATAAAACACTTTTATTTCTTTTTTCTATAATTTTACGTGTACACAGCCCCACCATTTCCATTCTTATGTCATTCACCAGGACCCGCTTCAGTGACTCGTTTCGCCTACCTCCTAGAACTATAAGGGTCCAGGGTCCTTATTCTTAAAACTGAGGGAACAGCTGAGAAAAAGTGAACGGAGTTCTCTCGAAAAGCTTGAATAGGTATTCTTGAACGCAAACGATCATTTTGGCGATGTGATTGACTCCGTTTTCTTATGCTCGAAAATTAGGACCTAGGTACTTTTGCAATCGCGTGAAGGATGCAGTCGTTTGTTTTTAAAAATACCTATTTATGCTTTTCGAGAGAATTCCGCCCACTTTCTCATAAGAACGCTGTTCCCCAGTTTCGAGAATAAGGACCCTGGTGCATGACACAAAAAGCATGAGCTTTTTTCCTAACTATAGAAAAAGGAAGATTTCTTTTTGTATAGGGTAACGATATGCTACATAGGTGGAAAAAATGTCAGAACAAAATTATGCAAAAGCTAATAGAGTTAGAGACCGTGAGAGGCTGACCTTCGTTATTTTGGAAAATCTGAAAGTTTGTCATGTTCCCAGCATAGGTAGAAGCAATGGTAAACTATAAAGTTTGATTCATAGTGGCTTTGGCAGGTACCAGGTACCGAAGGTTAATAAATTTAAACCCAGCTTTTGTCATTTTTAACAGCTGGATTTTGGATATGTTACTTGGGCTATTAAAAAATATTTCCTCGGTCGCTAGACAGCTTTGACAGTTCCAACCCCTTGGCGGACATACATTTTGGAGTGGTCCAAGAAAGTCTTTTATAAGAGTTGTTGGGTTTCCCAAAAGCGGTCCTAAAAATATTTTGATGTATACAGAGTGTCCCAAACAACAATAAAAAAAAAAAGAAAGTTAAGTTTCAATTCATTAACTTTTGGTACCCTGTACCTGCCAAAGCCATTATGAATGAATAAAACTATATATTCTGCAATTGCTTCTTCCCACTGCATTGGGAGCATGCACTGACAAACTTCCAGCTTTAACAAAATAACGAAGGTCTGCTGCTCACGGGCTATTAAACTATCAATTTAAAAAGTTTTGAAAATATCGATAAAAAAAACATTTTACTTTAGGCTTTTACTTTTAATTTTATGTTGTAATCGAAGTGAAGTTTGTTTCTTTTTTTAAACCCTATACAGGGTGTTTTCTAATTGCGGTAAGGAAATTTATGGGCATATTCCTTAACCATTTTTCTGAAAAAAAGTGTATATAAACATAGATTCGGAAATGCTTTGTTTTTAAGATACAGGGTGTTAAACTTTAAAAATATCCTAAATATGCTTGATCCGATTTTGTTATAATTGGGGTGTAGTGTTTGTTAAAATACGAAGTTAATTTAGCAGTAAAATAATTTTAATTTGCCAGACGCATCTTAGCTAAAATTATTGATATATATATACAGGGTATCCGGGAAAATGTGGAAATCTCTCGCACACGTATGGAACAGATGAAAATAACACGACAAGTTCCTATAAAATTTTTCCGTTTAAGCTCCCCCTGCGGAGATATGATCCCCTAAAGGGGGCAGCTAGAAATCGATTTTTCGTGAATAACTTTTAAAGCGCTCTGTAAATTTGATAATATTTTTAGTACGATGCATACTAGTAAAGACCTCTTAAAAAAGTGCCCTTGAAACTTATGTCGCTTCTTTAGTTTGCCAGGGACGGACTAGTTTTTGCACATTATTGATAATATTTTTTACGCCCTGTATGGTGAAGACACAAAAAATATGTTTTTGGGTAGTTTAAACCTTTTGCTAAAAAAAGGTACTCTTGTTTGACATCGATAAATGAGCCGTTTTCAAGTAAAAAAGTATTTGTTTTTCTAATTTGCAACAAATTCCTGACCTGCTACGATAGGACTTCAATACTGAATCAAAATTACAAATTACATCGAAAATAAAATATTGTATTATTAAACAAAAATAAACTCTTATTGTTAAAATAAGTTTTACTCGAAAACGGCTCATTTTATCGATGTCAAACAGGAGTATCTTTTTTAGCAAAAGGTTTAAACTACCCAAAAAATATTTTTGTGTCTTCACCATACAGGGCGTAAAAATATTATCAATAATGTGCAAAAACTAGTCCGTCCCTGGCAAACTAAAGAAGGACATAAGTTTCAAGGGCACTATTTTAAGAGGTCTTTACTAGTATGCATCGTACTAAAATATTATCAAATTATACAGAGTGCTTTAAAAGTTATTCACGAAAAATCGATTTCTAGCTGCCCCCTTTAAGGAATCATATCTCCGCAGGGGGGCTTAAACGGAAAAATTTTATAGGAACTTGTCATGTTATTTTCATCTGTTCCATACGTGTGCGAAAGATTTCCCACATTTTCCCAGGACACCCTGTATATTATGATACAACTGAAGATACAACTTTTTATGTTTTCATATTTTTAAGTGCTTAGTTTTCCTGAAAAAAAAAAATAAAATTCGCCAAATTGCATAATCCTGGACCATACAAGAAACATTGGGGATTTGTTTTCTTTTAAAAATTAAGTATTATTACTTCTTATTAGCAATTATGTAATAATAACAACAAATGCTTAATTAAATAATGTTTATATCTAGTCTAAGAAATTTTATTAAAAAAAAGTGTTTTAGACATTTTTAGGTTTTTAAAAAGTTTAACACTCTGTATCTTAAGAACGAAAAATTTGAAGACCTATGTTTATATACTACTTTTTCGAAAAAAAAACTTGGGAATAAGCCCATACATTTTCTTTTCACAATTAGGAAACACCCTGTATAAGCAACATTCACATATCAATCTAATTATTTAGGTTTTATAAATTTATATTTTTTTTTAGAAAACAAAACGTTTTTAACCTTTGCATACCTCAAGAAGATATTAAAATGACTTGGGAAGAGATCATAGAACTAGGAAAGAAGTAGTTACCACCAGAATACCGTTTAACAACATCATCTGGTATCCTGGAGGATGTATGACCAAAAGTAGATTATGGCACGCTATAAACAGCTTCTTTTTCCAAATTATTCCAGCTATTTTCATTGATATCTTATTGTTTTGTTTGGGTTATAAACCAATGTAAGTAACATAATAGGTTAGTTGGGTATTATTAGAGAACTATCTGCTTTTCTGAATATATCGGGTGTTTCTCACAGGTGGTTTCCACCTATAACTTTTTACCTTTTAGGATAGAAAAATAAAATTGGTATATATCAGTTATTTAAAATAATTGTGAATTGGTTAATCCTATTGACTTGTTAATAATTCAATTCAATTACTTTCGTTTTAACCAAAAGTGACTGTTATTTTCAAATTTTAAATGACATCACAGGTATATTTTATTTTATATTTTGATAGAATATGGAATTCTGAATACAATGACACCACACAAGTAATTTTGACACTTCTCCTGTCAAAAATTTATTTTTTAAATTTTAATCTAGAGTGTCATGATTCAGCTATAAAGGATTATTTTAAGTTAAGCAGTCATGAAAAAATGAAATTATTCGTCTTTTGGTTTTTACAACTTTGAGGGTAGCTTGTAAGCCAATCGTAAAAGAGCATTATATTCCGAATAATTTAGTGCGACATAGGTGGTTTTTTTGAAAAGGTGTTTAATAAAAACACATGTAATAAAATGATTTTGAACCAAGCATTACACGAAATGATAATATCGATCTATTACAACATCATAAATGTATTGTGTTTTGTAGAAAAGTTTCACTCAAAAAACGGCCCATGTGGTACCAAATTATTCGAAATAAAATGCTCATTATATTCAGGATGTCATATTCTCATCGAAATAAAATTAAATAAGCCAGTCGTGTCATCAAAAATATAAAATCTCTTTGTTTAAACAAAACATATTTTCCTACTTATCTCCGTTTTTTGAGTATGATTATAGCTAAAAATGGCCATACATAACCGCACTGATCTACCACAAGACCCGCACCATAGCACGACCGTGTCTCGTACGATCTGAAACATGCCCAGGCAATGAAATCATACGTGGATCGGATAACGCCGATGTTCCCCGAACCAAGCTGTAAGTTTATGGGCGTCACCTTTTATTGCAGTTTATTAAGTATAAAATTAAAAGCTAGTAGTTAAAGGTTAGTTCTGGTTAACTATAAACATCACAAGTTCGATGCAAACTGACTAATTAAAAATGCGGCGTGACGTACAACCGTTAATTGATGATGTTTGTTTACTTGTTAAAATGCGGTGCGGGGTATGTGATCGGGCACGGTGCGGTGATATTAAGCCTAAGACATTTAATTATAACGGTACATTTTAAAACCGAGACAAGGCCGTGCAATGGTGCAGGCCTTGGTGTGGTTATATGTGGCCAAACCTTAAAACTGTGTTACCTTTTTTTTATCTTTGGACAATCCACGAAGGCTGAAAGCCTAAATACTAACGTACCGTGGGTGTCTTAAGCAGGGTAAGAGGAAGTTTGTTAACACGGGACTTAAAAACTTGAAGATTTGGGGGATGGAAAGACCTCCGCTGGCAGCAGGTTCCACAGTCTAGAAACTCTAGGGATAAAAGAACGAACGAAATGGGAAGTTCGGGGCCTGTCCACTTGAACCGTATGGGGATGCATACGCGCGGCACCACGAGTCTCTCTGTTGGGAACTGCAAGAAGAGGGACTATACTGGATAATTCGTCAGAGCAGAAGCCGTAAAAGTATCTATAGAAGAGCGATAGATCTCCCACAGCTCGACGATGGGCAAGAGAAGGAAGTCTTTGAGTAAGTAAAGGATCATTAATAAGACGAACAGCCCTTCTTTGAATGGCATCAAGAATGCTGAAGGTTGTAGGGGATGCCATTCTCCAGACATGAGAACAATATTCCAGAGAGGGTCGAATTTGGGACACATACTAAGTGTATAAATTGGAAGGAGAAAATACTTTTGGCTCGAAAAAGAAATCCAAGCTTTTTGAAGCCGCGATAGCTATAGATACAATGTGTTTATGCCAGTTAAGGTTATTCTCAAATGTGATGCCCACAAGGTTAAATGTGTCCCCGTTCTGCAAAACCTGGCCACTCATAAGCAAAGGATGAGTGTTTGATGATTTTTTAGCGACAAGGAACACGATTGTGTTTTGGATGCATTAAATTGAAGGAGATTTTTGGCGCCCCAATCCAATATCAAATTGAGATCCTGAGTTTGCTTTTTGTCGGGTTGAGAGATTGGTTTCGGAACCTGAAAAGTGGAGTGAAGGGTACTATCGTCAGCATAACTATGAATGGGATTGGTTGTGGAAAAAAGAAGGTCGTTGATGTGAAGAAGAAACAAAGTTGGTGCTAGTACTGAGCCCTGAGGCACTCCAGCATTAATTTCGTGAAAGCTTGAAGAGTGGCCATCAACAATGACTGATATACGTCGATTAGAAAGATAACTGGAGAGCCAAGAGCAGAGTTTAGTTGGAAAACCGTAGGAGGGAAGTTATTTGTAAAGGATTATTTGACAATCAGGTGTAATTTAAAGCGTGGTATAATTGATTTATATTACTGCAGTTTTATCTAATAGAAAACTTCTTGCACCACATCATCTTATATTTCACCAGAGGAACGCACGGCCACGGGCTTGTTGCGGTTATGTATGACCCGACCTTAAAGCAATACCCCAGCCCTAATACAGTGTGGGCCAAATTAAACTTTCTCATTTTTTAACTAATAATATCTTTTTATTTGTTGCGCCCATCTTTTCTATTTTAAAAGTGCTAATAGGTCGATAGAAATTCTCCAGGTTTGCCAATTTGGGTAAAATAGATTTAAACACGACTGGACTTACAGGACTTTTTCCAAAATGATGCATTAAACTTCGTTGCCAAAAAAATTATTTTATCTACAATTAGGCTAATACGATAATTTTTAATTAATTTACTGTTGAGTTTGGTCAGCATCCACCTTAGTAACCATGGTTACCTCACATTTTTGATTTTCAAAGGACACTAAAAAGTTCTTTTTAAAATTGGGAGAAATGCATGCTTTATGAAAAGCATTTTTTATCAAAATTAATTATAATTTACAAATCCTCAAATTGTTGACAGATTCGCTTTTACTGAATCATTTCCCATAGTTTATCTACAAGAAAAAGTATTAGCTTAATTGTAGCTAAATCAGAATATTTTGCAACAAGGTTAAATACAGTATTTTGGAAAAAGTCCCGTAAGTCCAGTCCAGTCTAAATCTATTTAACCAAAGTTAGCAAACCTAAAGAAAACATATTTACCTATTAGCCCTTTAAATATAAAAAGATAGGCGCAACAGATTAAAAGTTATTATTAGTTAAAAAGTGTGCAAGTTTCATTTGGCCCACCTTGTAGAACTTAAACATTTAGCCAAGAACATATCGTCGCTGATAAGAAGAAGGGGCGAAAGCGACATTTTTGTCGTTTTGGAGTTAAGTCCATCAAGTGATCAGATTTAAGGGTATCTATGATCTAGCAAACTGGCGAACGTCTATCTATAGCAGTTTCCCGTAAACATCAAAATTGTCTATAGGCGTAAGCGACACTAAATACATTATAGGATTAGGCTAAGGGGCGAACATGCACAAAATGGAGTTTCGCCTAATTGTCAGATCTCACAATAGTAATATTGGACGTCTTGCCTACATCTTTCTGTTGGGCAGCCCATTTGTGCTGTTGGTAATAGTTCTAGGTTTTCCGTAGATGGTGAAAAAGGGAAATACAGTTGGAAAACAAAATTAGAAAAAACAAGAAAAGAACCGCGCATGCTTTAAGAACGGAAGGAACGACTTATGTTAGTCCTGTGACAAACAAAAAGTATGCCTGCCAAATAAATAAAACCTCGCTGTGAAAAAAGGTAAATGCAAAGCTACAGAGTGTGACGACCTTGACGAGGACCAAAGACAAAAAATTCATGATGCTTTTTATAATACAAAGAGTTTACAGCTAGAAAAATATTTTTTGGTAAGACATGAACAACCAGAAGAGATAAAAAAAGAGAACAACAGCTCAGATTTCACGCAGAAAAAGAACATTAAAATATAGACTCTCAAATGCGGGCAGTACAACGCGTGTATGCAGAATTATTTTTCTAAATACTTTGGGCATTTCGAAAAAGACCTTGAGAACAGCGTTGACCAAACTGACAAGAAAAAACAGTAGCTTTGGATAAGCGTGGAGGCCGAAGTAAAGAACTAGAAGAGCTAGATAAACAACTTAGAGACTCGGCATTTGATTATATACAAAAATTTCCATGAATAGAATCGCATTTTTGTAGAAAATCAACCAGCAGGGAATATCTATATCCAGACCTAACGGTAAAAAAGATGTATGATTTGTATAAAGAAGAAAAAGCTGGAAAAGGAAAGAAATGCTGTTACCATACTTATCGGAAAATATTTCGATCTCTTAATCTCTCATTCCAGCAACCTAAGAAGGACCAGTGTTCTCTGTGCATGTCCTACATACAAGGCGACGCAGGAAAGAAAAAAGAGCTTAAGAATGTTTTTTTAAATATAAAGATGAAAAGGAAAAGTCAAAGAACTATCAAAACTTATCCTAACATTGTGGCTTTCACAGTTTTTGACCTTCAATAGGTCATCCAACTACCTTCACAACATAGGTAATAGAGAGTGTATGTGCTTTCTGTGGGACGAAACTATATAGCTAAACGAGGTGCAAACAAAATTTTTGACTTGTGTAGCAAGGTACCTTTGTGAATTAGACCATCGTGGCCTTCGTGAAGTATACCTTTTTCAGATGGTTGCGGCGGTCAGAACCGCAACATCATTGTTTTTACTGTGCTGCTGCAAACAATAGCAAATTCAAAAAATCTTAGAAAAATACATTTACATTTTTTGAAACGAACCACGATCAAAGCTAGGGCGATTCGGCCCATAGCTCAGTTTCAACAGCTATGTCTTTGGCCGGCGACATCTTTATACCTGCTCAGCTTCCACCTATTGTAAAACTGGCTAAACGAAATCTACCATACACTATTATTAGCATAAATATAATTGATTTTTATAAGTTTAAATTCCTTTCTGAAAAAATTTGTATAAAGGCGGTTAGAAAATTCGAAACAGGCGAGGATGTCGATTGGACGAAAGTAAAGGAGGTTATGGTAGACAAAGATAATATTTCACAACTTTTAGTAAAGAACAGCCACCTAGCTGAAAACTACTTCGTATTGCCTCTTAAAAAAATACGCTTGAAATCATGACTCAGACTATACCTCTTTCAAACAAAGACTTGACAAAACTCTCTGGAGATAAGTACAATGATCTTATTAGTTTATGCACAGGGTTGTAAAAGATCCAATATTTTAAAAATATTTTAAAGATCTTCGGCATGAATAAACAAGCAAATGTTTTTAATTTTAGAATGTTTCGATAATCTTTATTTATAAATTAATAAAAGAAATTATAATTTATTTTTTTGTGGTTATCCTCTAGTATCTACTGTTAAAGTGTGTATGTTTACTTTTAAAATATTGTTTTTGATTTATAAGAGTTGCTATTCTTTAGTTCGTTAGCTTTACTGAAACTAGTTGTTACTGTTAAGTTGTATTAACAATATTTTTCATAAATCTACCTTTTATAACGAATAAAATACCTGAAAGAGCGGCTACATGTTTTATTTAATTTAAATATTAGTATAATAGAACAGGCGAACATCCAAAATAACATTCAAAAAATCTAACGAAAGGGCAAACGTCCATTTGGGTCCATTTTAGCTGTAATAACTTATAAGCATTCAAATTTTACATATGTATTTAGTAAGCATGTATATTGACCTACGTAACACCATAAACAGTAAAATAATTAATAAACTATTTAAAAAATTATCGTGTTCCAAATAGGGCCCATTTTCTTTAAAACACTTTCCTGTAAAATTAACAATTTGGCGCTTTCGCCCCTTGGTAAGATCAGCGACGATATTTAGTATCTAAAAACATTTCTTTTAGACTATTTGGAATCAACCAGAGGTTACGAAAGGGCCAGGAAATGTTTGAGTATTACACAACCAAAGCTTGGGACTTTAATACAGACTACTTTTTGAGTATGAGAAGAAAACTTAATGACAAGGAGAGAAAAATTTATAAGGTACATTTTTAAAATAGTAGGTACTTTAGTGATAATTATTGAAAATGGCGGTAGTAGCTTTCTTATCATTATTTATTGCTAAAGATAAAAATATTTTTATGTACAGAGTTTTCATTTATATTTTACCACCCACTTTTAACTATAACCAAAAAAGATAGAAAAAAACGTCCGGTATAAAACTTGCATACCTTTTTATCTCTTATCTTTTAAGCATAACAAAAGAAACAAACATCAAAAACTTTTAAAAAATAAAGAGGTAAACTTTTTTAAAGGGAATATGTTATCATTAAAAATGTATTTTTAAAGCCTAAAATACCACATTTTATATATCTATCTTGAATAGATTCGGAAAAACATCTACAGTCTCACCTGTGTGCCGAGTAGGTATAGTGCCAATTATATCTACTTTTCTTCAGATTAAATACCTATTTTTTAATATTTTTATTATTATTATTTTGACACATTTTTACAAAATCCAAGTCTAAAAGGATTTCCAGGGTAAAAAATCGAAATTTTCTTACGTTTTGCAAGCCTTTTTGAAATATTTCAAATAAAACGTTTTATCATCCAGGTGAACCAATAATCGCTAAGTTGTCTGCAGAAAGCTCTTCTACAATCTCTTTGAGCTCAAATATAACAGAGCCGCTAAAGCCGCCACTGAATCTATAATGTTTTTTTATATAAACTACTCCCCCAATGCAATAAATATTACTTTAAAATTTTATCAAAATTGGTTAAGGGGTATTTAAGATACCTATTAATTAAAAACATAATTTTTGAGAAAAGTTTAACACCCTGTATCTTTATAAAAATATAAAAAACATTTACAGTTTAACGCACTGTATCTCGGAATCAATGCATGTTTACAGGGTGTTAAGAAAGTAATGTTCTTAATTTTAAGAGATAATTCCTTGTTTTATTATAAACAATAAAGTTTATAATAAATTATGTCCAAAAATCAATAGTTTTTGAGGAAATTAAGTCGTAATAATTCAATTTTTTCAAACATTTGACAACCTTGCGAAACAACAGGGATACAAGCGCACGAGGACAGCAACTGATTCATCGAATTGTTTATGTTGGTGTGATATTTGCTAAAAAATATGCCTTGAAAAACTAAATAGTTTTAGGCAATTTTTATGGCTAACATTTTTTATTTAATAACGCTGTTAGTACATTACATTTACTAAAAAAATACAAGACAAGACCGATACGTGGCGATACACATACAGAATTATACTTTTTGACCTCCGTGTCAAATCCCCGTTAATTGGATTTAAAATTAGCCTCTCCGTAAATAAAAAGCATTTGGTATATCGTATACCCAAAACATATTTTTCCTATCACTGATACAGTAATACATACCAAAAATAAAATGTTATTTTAATTTTGGTAAGCCTACATTGAAGTATGCAAAAAACTCTTAAACAATTTTTTCCGACGTAGGTATTAATTTTTTGCCTACTGACACCATGTCGCGTACGACATTGTCAATTATGTGACGAGATTTTGTTTGTCTGTTTTTCTTTGAAAAATTGTGTTCAATAAGCAAAGAAAAATAGTTTTTAAAAAACCTAATTAATAAAAGTGATATATAAATTCATTTTACACTATAAGGCGTCAAATTTTGAATAATTAAGGTGCAAAATTAATTTATTTTACGACTTAAAAGAAATAAATTCAGCGGTATACCTCAACCACGGTTAACTGAAAACCAGAAAATTAATTATTCAGTTAAATTATTCTCCATTAATCGATTTTGGATTAACATCGGATTTTGCCATGAGCTGTAATAGTAAACATTTTATAAGATGCTTTAAAATAAATTGATTAAATCGTATAAACAAGATATAGCAATATAGCGATAAAGCGACGTCTATTAATATGCATCCAGGTCATAAAGAAATACCAAATACGGCGATGCGTTCTATAAAACATAATTTGTTTGAATATTTCCCCATTTTTCTAACTTTAAAATAAAGACATTTTTCTGAAAATTAATTTATACAATCTTATTTTAGTTATTCACAGTCGATTTATTTTAAATTTGAAAAGTGTTTGGGTATAGTAGCAAAAATTATAAATAAATATTTCGAAAAATTGCAGCCTAAATAATTTGTCAAACAGTATCAGATTTTACAAAATGATTCGTTTTTCTTTTTATTTGGATCAAAACGGCAATCAACCAAAACCAATTAATCGATATCCAAAAACTGCTTAAGTTAAAATACCGGTTTTGGCCAAAATCGAGTTTACCAAAAGTCGATAAATCGATTATTCGAAAACCGTTTAAACCGATTTTTGGTTTTGGCCAAAACCGCGGTTAACTAAAACGGTTTTCGGCTTTAAAAGCCGGTTTTCGGTTTAAGAAAACAGGTTAATCGGTATTTGAAAACCGGTTTTCGGATACCGGTAAACCGGTTTTTGGTTATGGCCAAAACCGAAAGCAGGTTAACAAAAAACCAGCACTACTTTTAACATTTTTATTTTACCTAATTATACTTAATATTTTACTATGTTTAGGTTGATGCGGAAAATGTAAACATAAAAGCATATTTAGAGGACTGTATGTATTATGCTCGGAGGCATATTTTTAAGGAAACTGATGATATGTTGCCTGCAGCAAAAAGAAATATAAAAATGTAAGTAGTTTTTTCAATTATTTAGACGACCATTTAAAATAAAAAAGATAAAAAATAGGTCGTTGGGGTTAAAACATATTATATAGGATGTTTTAAAACATTTTAGAAATAGATTTATTTTATTTTTTTAAATAAAGGGTATTGTGCTCTATAAACATAGGGTCGAAGTACGCTGATATATCGCGGTACAAAAATTGCAAAAAATACCTTTTTTCATTTTAAAAACGAAAAGCGCTAGAATAATGAACTTAATGAAAATATTAGTATTATAAAAATACACTTCTCAAATATTTTTTTCACTTTTGAGAAATTATTGAAAATGGTTGATAGACTATCACCTGGTCTTGCTAACCAGATTTAACAAGGAAGTTTCGCAAAATATAAATTTGGAAAGCCTTATTTATTTAAAAACTTTTTAAACTCATATATCGTTTTCATTACTCCTACCAATTTTAAATAAAAAGATAATAAACTTAATCTCAATGTGTTGGAGAGGGAAATTTATGTTATTAAAAAAAAACATATTTCTGGTCACCTATTTGCATTTATTTAGAAACGCCCTGTATAAGTTATCAAACTACAGGGTATATTTTCTATTTGTGTAACAATGTATTTTTACTTTTTGTGGGTTTAGACAATGGTTTAAAATTTTAAAATATTACGTAGAGGATAGTGCAAAACCGCGTAACTAGCATTGGATTATTTCGCGTAACTAACAAATGTAGTAAATCTTTTAATTTTGCGGCATTCTACGTAGAATACAGATTAAAAGAGTAAACCAGATAATCTATTGTTAAAACACAGAAAAAACATCGGTTATTACTCTAACTAATCCCTGTTCCTATGTATACTTGAATCTTTCAAACTACGCGACGAATTTTGATGCGGCTTTTTAATAGATAGAGTGATTTAAGAGGAAGGTATATAGGTATAATATTAACCAAAATTTTAACGGTATAGGAAAGAAGAACGTTTTTACTCCGAAAGTAAACGCGTGCGATGTCGCAGGCAAAAGCTAGTACTCTTATAAAATTGTTAATTACATAAATATTTTAAAGTTGTTGTTGCAATTTTTCTTCTCAACATACATTGCCTACAAACCTACTGCGTTCCAGAATTATAATAAACAATATTTATTATGATAACAAAATCTAAACTAATTTTAAATTTATCATATTTTGTTACCTAGTTTACCTGTTTCTTTGTTTTTTAGATTCTTCGTCTTGGACAGGATAGTCAAAGTAGGATTTTTCGTTCTACTGTTTTACTATGCCTCACGCCTCATTGCGTAAAATTGTATTACAAGAGTTAGGTGAAATTTTTCATAAATTTTTGGGCTTTTATAATTTTGTATTGTATTTATGCTTAACTAGGTCTATAAAAATGTATTTTGATACCTTTTAAGTTTTAAGTGTTTATATGGTAAAAACTTTTAAAATTTAAAAAATATTTATTTACATAAAGAAAAAATCTGTTTGAATAACTTTCACTCTTAATAAAAAAATACTATTTAGAATATATTGAATTTTTTAGTTTGATGTGCCCCATAAAGAATATTAGGAAGCTTTGTAAAATAAAATTTTTGTTAAAATTTAAGGATTTTGTGTTATTATTATTAGACAAAAAATATTTTTATATAAGTGCTTAATATTTTTTAATAGGCTTCCCACATATACGTACAATAATATGTGTATCATAATCAGATAAGTAAGTAAGACTCCGATTGTACATCAATATCTGAAGGTCTGACCACACATAAGCGCACCGAGCCCGTACCGACCCGAGTTCACAATGGTAGGGGAAAGTAAGGTAAATTGATTCGGAAAATTTTAGAAGTTTTTATGCCCCAAAATTATAAATATTTTTTAAGCTTAGTCTATTGCATTGTGTATTACTATTTTAACTGGGCTCCTTGTTTAACTAAAATAGGTTTTTCTTACTTTCCCTGTTTTTTTATTTAAAGTAGTTATTTTAAGTACAGGTAAAATTATGAAAATTTAAAAATCTAAGTTTAATATTAAATTGTCTCGCTTTCTCCTATATTAGACAAGTGAGCCGCACGGCTGAGCTACGCTGCGGGCTCGTTGCGGTTATGTATGGTAAGACCTTAAACCGTTGCTCTGGTATCTGCTTTTCTTTTGCTAATATAGTGGAAAAAGAAATCCGCTCAAAAGCAATAAATATATAGGTGACGCAACTTAAGATATGAAACATTTTTCTTTTAGAATGGTTATTATAATACTCAGCTAGGTACTTATTTAGAAGTCAAAACACCTTTTCTTTTTATCTTTGGTATGTTTTTATATTTTAAATCCATGTTTTTATCAAATACTGTATCAGTATAAAGAAGTTTTATAAACCCAGAATTAACAATAGCTGTTTAAAAAGTGTAGTAAAATTATTTCAAATACAGGGTGATTTAAAAATGGATCACAAAACATTAGGCGGTAGTCCTACATGTTATAATGATACAGCTTTATACAACTTTTTTGGGTTACAACCACTCAAATTTTGTTTTATAATGCATGTATTTTAAACTGATATACAGCAATCCACGCGTTCCTTATTTTAGTTCTGGTTAGTTACTTACATTGATTTTGTGCCGCTAGAGGGCTAATTATTTCAATAAAAAAATTTAAAACGGTTAAATTTTTCAAGTTAAATAAAGAACACCTTTCAAAACGTTTTGCATCGGTAGTTTAAAAACTTTGCTTAAACATAAAATAGCTAAACAATTTCTTATGCAGAAAAGCCCTCTGTGTGTTTGTGTGTTTGTGTGTGTATTTTCGTTTTATGGCACTGGATAAATCCAACTGGCCAGCTTTCCCTTTTTTTTATTATAATGTTAAAGACCACTAAGATAACGGTATGCTTTGACCTAGTTGCTTAATACTACATTGTACGACTCTAGTGGTTTTGATAAGTAAGTGTAATAAATATTTGAATAATTGTTTTGTTATATTTTTTTATTGTTTTTTCTGTTTCTCTTTGTATTTTTTAACTTTTTGTGTGTTTTTAACATATCTTTAGGTATACAGTGTGTCCCAGAATGTGTTACAAGATGATAATTTAACCAAAAATTTTTGAATTTGAAAACGAAATTTTGGGAAAACTGGTCGCAAGTTTAGTAATAGTTATTATACAGAGCAAGTTAAACCTAAAAATATATTTTAAAATACCCAGTAGCTAACTACCTTCTATTTTCAAACATTTACACAAAATTGTATTGGTAAATGTTGTAGAGAATTGAATTTTAGGCCAAAGTGTGAAGTTAAAGCATGAGAGTGAAAAAAAATTAATTACCAATTTTTTAAATTACGCGTTATAACTTAAATAATGGGCAAGGATGGGCAAAATTTTAAAGAAAACTTAATATAGATATTAAATATACTTTTTCAATTTGCTGCCTTGAGCCGAATATTTTAAAAACTGTTAATGCATAATGTAAAAATTTGTTTTTTTTTACTTTAAAGCTTTAACTTTAATTTTTGACATAAAATTTAATTCTCTATAACATTAACTTATACAATTTTGATCGTTTTTTTAAATAAAACACTTTACACCTGGTCATTTTACATATGGTTAGTTATAACTCGCCCTCTATATTACCAGTTAAAGTAAAATTTTGTTTTTATTAGTTTTTGACCATGCGACCAATTTTTCCAATTAAAAATTTCAAAGTCCATTTATTCTCTAACAAATAAACAATTTTAAAACCAAGTAATGACATTAAAAAAATATAGGCTAGATCATTTTTTTTGATCATATAGAACCACGACCTTAAGTTTCGAATCGATTTTTAAATTACTCTGTAAATAGGCAATTTAACATATTAAGTTTATTATTTTTGTTGTTAGAAAATGCAATATATCTTTGGTAAATTTATGAAAAGCATTGTATTTAAAGTGCATAGCTTCTATCAAATTATTTTGTTTGTGTCCCATTACCCCTATTTTCTTTTCTTTTTTGTTGTAAAAATGATTATATCTAATGAACTTGTACAATTGTAGCATTATTATGTAATTATTATTTTTTCAGTTTAGGTAAACTTTTATATGCTGTTGATGGGAAAAATATAAAACTATATATTTACTTGTTGCCTTTTATTTAATTAACTTATTTGACTTAACTTTTACACGTTGTGCTACAAAAACAATAGGCAATTTTTGCCTATGGTTGAAAAAAAGAAGGTTGCATGCTTATTGATTTTTTTACATTTGTTTAACTAGTTTAGTCGAAAAGTTGATTTTCTGCCAAAAATCGTTACAAGTCTCCTAAAAATATGCAAATGGCTTAAACTTTCCTAAATGGCAACTAGAAAAGGACGCAATTAAATTTTTTATGCAAAAAAACTATAATAGGAGAGAGTGGTATAAAATGGCATAGCTGCTAAAATGACACACCTTACATTTATCGTAACTAAAGGCGAAATCTGTGATATTGTAAAAAATTACTTTGCAAGGTATTTTTCTGTAAACATCCTAATTTTACACTGTGAAACGTAATTCTTTAAAATATTATTGGTGCACAAGTTTACGCACGTCTGTTTCAGGATATTTTGGTTTTTCTAATTAACGTATATGGTTAATAGACTATAGCTTTAAGGTAAGTATTGCTTGGTTTAAATTAACGGTAAATAAAATTTGATGGAAAAAAACAGTACAGATCTGGTTACTACTAGGGTGTATAAAACGACATAGGTATGTTGGGGGTGTTTAAAAGACATAGTAAGTCATTTTATTAACCTGCTCTTTTTTTACTACCAAGTAAAATTACAATATTTATTTCGTATTTACTGATACCACATACAAAATCCTACAGATTGAAGATAAAATGGTAAATAGAAATAACACTGCTTCATTATCTGAGGTTAATTTAGATAAATCTAATAGTTAAAAAGTAAAAAAACAAAAAACAAGTGACATTCCAAGAAGTTTTGACGCCGCCAAAAGCTTTAACTCAAAAAATTAAACCCATTACCACCAACTTTTCACTGCTAACTTGTTTCCCGAATCAAATCGAATTAAAAAAGAAAGATGAAGAAAAAGGAAACTTAAAGAAAGAAAAACAACCAAATCAAATTTCTAAAGAAATCTAAACGCATATATCCTTGGCCGTTCTTCTACTAGTAAGCATACCCAAAATGCCATAGATTATAGATTAATCTAAAAGTGACCATGAACCCGGAACCAGGAGCACACCAATGATTTGTATAGTAACTCAAAATAAAAAAATGTTGGTTTGAATGTATGATTTGCTCCAAGTGGACCCATGCCATGTGTGCTGGATTGTCACCTACTCAAAAACGTTTATTTGTGATTTGCGTTCACCTGACTTTTAAAATGACATATTCCATGTCATTTTACACAACACAGAGTTAACAAAATGACAATGCACTATTTTGATATTTTTTATTATTTCTTTATTTTGGAATAAATATAGATTCATTTCAGGAGTTGTTTTTGGTAGCCATATCTTATTGTACCATTCTGATAATTAATGGTACATCTAAATGAGTGATGTTATAAAAAAAAATATGAATAAAAAAAAGTATGTCGTTTTAGACCACTCTCCCCTAATTATTTACAAAAGAAAAATGAACAAAAAGTAGACCTTCAGCTTTTGCCAAAATCTTAAAAAGTATAGTTTAGTTATAAAATTTTTTGAAAGAGCAGAAAACTTTAGTAGAAAAATGTTTGCTTCCATGCATTGTACTTTTAATATTTTTACTTTTTATTTTACGTTGAAAATCGGTTTCCGCACGGTGCCGGCGCGGCGGTTTCGGTATGCGCGATCCGCCGCTCTAGTGAGCATAGGTTTTAAATAATTCTTTATGCAGTTAAATATTAATTTTAATAATTTTAAATAATTCTAGTGTGATCTAGGTACTTCAAAGAACATGCTTCCGCAATAATAAAAGTTGTGGTTTGTGAGCCAGCGATAAATTTTCGTGACCAATTTCCTCTTAGTCCTCGGCAACGATACTAAGCGTCAGCGGCCAGCGTAGAGCGGAAAATGTGAGAGCGCTGTCTTTGATCTTTATGCGAGAATAAAAGAACTTGTTTATTTAAATCAGCCGCTCGACGCTGACGCTGGTCCATAACTCGTAAAATTCTTTAAGAGTCAGTTTTAGCATTGTAGAAATAAAAATAAAGTACATTTTATTAGCGACACCTAAACCAAAAATGTAAGGTTTTATGGAATTTAGGATTTTTGAAAAAATTCTAAACAAAAATAAAATTTTAATATATCCTATCCTTACTTACGCTTGACTTTATATATTATGATAGATTGCTAGAATATTAACTATACGAAATCCTTTAGTTAAAGTTTTTACTTAAAATTATACAAGTTGGCCAGATATTAATATAACAATAAATATTAGTTTCTCGACACGCATGTATAATTTCTAGTAAAAATTTAAATGTAGGTGATAGTACACCTAATTTTTTAGCAATCTAACATAATATAACAAAGTCAAGCTTAAGTAAGGTTAGGATATATTTAAATTTTGCTTTGGTCATAATTTTTTCAAAAATCTTAAATAAAAACCTTTCAGTTTTGGTATAGGGATCGCTAATAAAACTTATTATTTACTTTACTACAATACTTTTACTCCTGCAATTAAAAAGGAATTTTTTTTTCTGGTACAATTCCACTATCGGAGGCAGCTGACGCTCAACGATTTATGTACAACCCTTGAGCTTTGAGTTATGGACTGGGGGAAATAACTGACCAAATTTTGCATCTGGCTCACGGTCTATTATATCAACATTTATTATTAAGTTATTCCTTTATTAATTAATAGTTTTTTTCGTGTTTCTGTTGTTATAAACAGTGTTATAAAATTTTAAATAAATGGTCGATATACTTTATTGCTTCGGTGAAGCTCTTCTCATTTAGATACTTAATATAGTTATGCATTTTTTTAAAGTATATTATTTTGGTACTTTGATTTTTATAAGGTGACATTAATGGAACAAAATCTAATATTCTATTAAGTTAAAAAAATATATCAAAATAATAAACTTTAAAAAAAGTATAATTTTATAAACTACTTAAAATAGGAAGTGCTCCACAAGGCAACAAATTTCTAGATTGATTATTTATTTAAACTTTTATACCCGCCTTTTATAACAACCCGAACCCATAAAAAAAATCAATAAATCAATAAGTTTTAGAAAAATGTTGATGCAACTTTTATTATCGCGTTATCATATTCTGTGAAGTATAAAGATGACACTAGAACTTTTTCAAATTTTAAATTAATACTTAATTGTATTAAAACATTACTTAAAAACCTATGCTCACCACAGCGGCTAATCGCGCATGTCGATTTTTTATACGTATAGGTGTCTTAGAAATAAGGTAAAGATGTCTTGTAGCACCTCAGTTTAAATACCCTTTGATTCTCTATTTACTTAACGCCAAGACTCACAAGCCAATGCTATTAAAACCGTATTGTTTGTACACAGGACCTCGACGAGAGGCCGTTGAAGTCAGTTCAAATCATCGGGGTCCGGAGTTATAGGGAGCCCGGACTGAATAGAGTGGCCCGCGCCGGATGAAAAACGTAGAAGTGATTTAAAGAATAGACTTTTTAATAGTCTTTTCGTAGAAGTTTTTTTGCACAATATCACATACACACATTTTACATTTTTTTATTTTTTGAAAACAAGTATATTTTATTTTAAAGCGGTGCCCATAGCTTTGACTTGTATCGGGGCCCTGTTTGTACAGCATTTAGGCCAAATTTTACGTCTTAAACGACTGGGTCAATTTTCAAAAACAATGTGGAGTAAAATAGAAAATTAAAAAGACTTTAAAGCGAGGTTACATGACCACCTTTTCTATTGGAAAAAGTTAGTAGTGCCGCCTCGACACTTATTTTAATGCCAAAAGTAGTTTAAGTGACACTCTTTTACCTAAATTTTACCCCATCTTGATATCTTGTCCCGTTGAAAAATAAACAGGATGGAAGGACGTTTAATATCCTCACTTTATAAACGTTCTTGAAGCTTCTAAATTTTAAATTATCAAATAAACTTCTACCAAGTCTATTTAAATTGTATTTCAGGATTTTGGTTAAAATTTAAAAGAAACATCTTTTGGTATATTATATAGCACAATGATTTTTCAAACATTTCTATTCAAAAATATATAAAAATCTTTGAAATTTCATACCAAATGGAAAACTTTTAATCATTAACTTCGAAGAACTGTGCCTCTTCATAAAAGTTCTGCTTGATGAGAAAATACATTTCCACAAAAATAATTGTATGTTAGATGTACAGAGATGGCTTAAAGCAGACTTTTTACAGGGTATTTTCTAAGTATGGCAAAAACTTTAAAGGGCTATTTGTTATGTCATTTTATGAAGAAAAGTTTCTATAAATATAAGTCCGAATTTGCTTCGTTTCTGAGATACGGGCGTTATTATTTTTTTAAATGTTTTTTTTTCAATATCTTAAATGCGAAGCCAGATACAAAAAAGTCGTATTTTTACTTGCTTTCTAGGAGGGAAAATAGAAAAACTGCATAAAAAGCCAGTGGCGTCCATTTTTTTCAATAATATTGGCTGTACTGTACGCCACTGGCTTTTTATGTAGTTTTTATATTTTTGTTCTAAAATGCAACTAAAAATATAACTTTTAGTGTATTACATTTCTTTTGTACCTGGCTTTGTATTTAAGATATTTAAAAAAATAGACTTTCAAAAAAGCAACTCCGGACAAATGTTTATAGTAACTTTTATAATAACAGGACATAAGAATATGTACCCTTTAGAGTTTGGTACCATAGTTGGAAAATAACCTTCATTTTAATTTGGAAACAAGTCATTTTAAGCCACCCTGTATCAAACCTTCAAATATATTTGTGAAAATGTATTTTCTCATCAAGCAGGATTTTTATGAAGAGACACTTTTTTCGTATAACCTAATTATTAAAAAGTTTCCCATTTGGTAAGAACTTCCGAAGACACGCTGTATAATATATGAAATTAAATAGAATTTTGTAAAAATAGGTTTACTTTAAAAAATAAAACAAATAATAATTTTAAAATATTTATTTTCAGACATTAACTACGATTACATCACAGAAAATATATATCTTGGGCTATACACATTATTAAAAATTCTGTTTAATAGTCCCAGAGCTAGTGAACCCTTCAGGTAACATTTTTGCCTGTAAGGCTGGAAATTTGTATAGTGATGAGTCATAGCATGCTAAGTACGACAATCATCACCTGGCAAGCATCAGCCGTGCACATCATCACCCTCTATGTTTTCAAAAGCTTTAAAAAATACTCTAAGCTGTAAGCTTAAAATTTTTCTGGGATTTAGTTCATTTATAGTAAGGTTTGAAAAGAAATTGAAGGGCGGTTTCGATGAGCACAACTACCTAGCAGGCCAACTAAACGGCTCTTCCGAATTATGAAATTCTTAAATAAATGATCTATGGTCGCAATAATAAAAATTACCAATATGTTGCGCTATGTCATTAGAAACGGATTTTAGTGTTAAATTTAAATATTAAATAAAATATCCTAATAAAATGTTTAAAAATTTCAAATTTTTTCCCCTTAGTTATGTGTACCTATTTAAAATTTTAATGACCAAATGTATATCATTTATTAACAAAATAAAATGCAGTGATAATATTAACATAGTTACCACTTTGTCTTTTGAATAAGATTTTTTTTCAAATAGAAATGGGAATCATGTAGAACCTTGTTTTAAAGGCTCTTTAATTCTCTACTTAACGCCACTTTGTTTTTGAAAATACCGTACAAACAGTGCGGTTTTAATGAAATTGGCTTGTAAGTCTAGAACGATCTTGCCAATTTTCATAAACAAAGTGGCGTTAAGTAGGGACCAGTATTACCGTTAAACAGATCTTAAAAATAATTTTATAAAAACACCACATTAGGTACATCTAATCTTTATTAGTTTTGGAAATATGGCCATCCAAATCAGCCACACCTTTTCAGTTTGCCTGGCAGTACTAACCAGAACTAACCAGGTGATGATTGTCGTACTTAGCATGCTATGACTCATTACTATACAAATTTTTAGCCTTACAGGCCCAACGTTACGTAAAGAGTTCACTAGCTCTGGGACTATAATAGGTTCCATATCAGGCATTTCGTTTATACTGTAATATTTTGAAGCTTTCTATTTACTGGTAAATTTAAAGCAAGCCATATTTCCAAAATGCAAACTATGAAAACAAACAAAAATCCGGATGCGTTTGGAAATATTTAAGTTAAACTTTACATACTATGCTTTCAAAACTAATAATAAAAATATAAAAAGGATTTAACGTGGAAAACAATAGTTAAATTTACTAATTTTTTTGTTTTATCGTCTTCTACGTACAAACAGTGGAAAGTGGGTATTTCTTGTATAATTACCTAAACATGTAAAATTTATAATATCAATACTCTAATAAAACCCTAAAATAAATACAGGGTGTCTAACGGACGATGGTACTTTAGACGTTTACGGAAAACGAGATATTGAATATTTTTTGAAAATTTGGCAACGTCGGTAATGGCTTGTGATCCAACCATCTAAATTATTTTTAACGATGCAGTGTTGCCGCTTATATCAAAATATGGCATAAATTTTGATATTTAAAATGCAACACTCTATATATTTTGGTATTTTTGGATCCGCCAATACTTTCTGAATATTTTTGCCTAATATTATCCTATGCCAATCTCTAACAGTTTTCGAGTAAATAAATATTTTCCATATTTTTGCTCAAAACATGTCTCTAAATTAAAAGCGTTTATTAACTCTATCTGCATTTGTAGACACTTGAAATTTAGGGTGTAGCATCTCAATCTCCTCTGCATTGATTTTGTATAGGAGAAACTCGTTTTGAATTATACAGGGTCGCTTAAAATTCGTGATTTTACTTCTAGATATCTAGATAAAAATGGAAAAATTTAACTTTTTAAATGGAATACCCTGTATATTATTAAAAATCTGAAGGGCCACCACAAGCCCTATCAAATGATATATTATGTTC